>OMOT01026624.1:0-12157 GCA_900312575.1 Acanthochaenus luetkenii | reverse complement strand
CCAACAGTGTGAACGGAACCTCCTCTCCTCTCATCATGTTCATTTTATCCACTAATGTACAAGAGCTAGAAAGGTGAGATGATCAACTATCATCGATCATCTCAAGAGACGGTAATAATGTTTTGGAAGACACGTTAAACATCGAGATGAATTCTCATTGGTGTTACGGTATTGTCAGTGAAATCCTGGCCGTGCTACACTGGACTGGAGTAGTGAAAATCTAAGTTTCAAACATACAGTACACAGATGCATTGAGTACACTAACACACAAACAAACATGCACACAAACATATATGCATGCACATGTCATGCACACACACACACACACAACTTATAACTCCTCACTTCTAGTGTCCCAAAATGGAAGATGTGCAGTCTATCGAGCCACAGATTAAAAACGAGCTGGTTATTACTTAGTTTTCAAAGTTCCTTTTGATAAGATATGTGGGTCAGGTTGGATTCCTTTGATTCACTGGTCAGCTGCAGTCAGTTCTGATGTGGTGTTTGATCATCATCATTAGCATCATTATCTCTCTTTTTCCTTCTTGTCTCTTTCCTCAGCTTTCCTATCACCTTGGTTTTGAGGAAGCTTCATGTCCTCAGTGTTTGATCTCCCTGAGAGGGCTTTGGAGATTAGCTAAATCACTCCGCAGCTTTCAAACCACACAATGCTTCCCAAAATAGTGTCCTCTCGGCTAATGCCGAATCATTGTGCTTGAGCAGTGACGGCTTAGCTGAGACTGCAAGACCGCTTTGGCACTATTGCGACCCATTTGTGGATGTTAGTCATCACCATTTTGGTGTTTGTGAAATATATGAATATAGAAATGGCTGGAATATGACAGTTGTTTTTATAATCACATCACCGTCCTATTGCTGTGGAGCCATCATTATAACTCTCTTCCTTTACTGGTTGAACATCGGATAGAATTCTGGACCACAGTAATCTACATTTTTGCTTCATATCATATACAGCTTGGTAGAAAATCACTTTCTCATTCTAGCTCTGGATTTACTTGTGCTAATCTTGGAGGGGTTCTAGTACAGGTTTTGTGTACAAGGCCTATGTCTTTGTGAGGGACGATCTATGTTAAGTATCTTAAATTGATGAGATTCTACCCAATTGTCTCCTTCCAAACAGACATCAACTTCAAGGACATTATGTGCAATTATTCCTACAGTCCACGAGAGAGACCTATACACGTCAGTGCCGTCTGTATGTATGTATGAGGGTATGAGGGTATGAGGGTATGTGGGTATGTATGTTCTCCAAAACTAACATCCCTATGATGTTTATACTTGGTACATATATTCAGACCAATGTACCATGGAGCTGATTAGATTTTGAGGTCCAAAGGTCAAGGTTATGGGTGTCAAACACACATATTCGTCTATCACTTCATGATTCTGCCACTGGACGGTCACATTGCTCTTCAGACTAAAGGTTCCTCGGCAATATACCCAAACCTGTCACAGAGAAGTTGTGCGCACAATACTTTGAGGGTTAAGAAGCGACTTCTGCTAATCTTCCCCAAGTCTCTCAAATTTAGAGTCTAAATGGCTGAAGACACAAGAATCAGCCTCTTGCATAAATTGCAAGAGATCATTGCCAAGGAACCTTTATTCTGAAGGGCTACGTGAACTGTGCGTGCGGCAGCGTAGAGGCGACGTCATCAGCGACGCAGCATTAGCTGTAGCTCACAGCTCCCTAAAGCTGCGTTTCGGGGAAAATAAGAGATATATTGGAACTTTGATGAAACCGTCGTCATGATACTAAGGCCATGGATCTTGTGTGAATGTTTGAGCTACCATGGAGCAGACAATTGGAATCCGCACGCTATAATACAATTTAGGTCTGTAGTTTAGTATGCTGGCGTCTGGGACGCGAATAATGGCACGTCAGAATCAAAGCCATAGCGTCCCTCTGGGTTCTGTTATACGAAGTAAAATGACTTTTTTTTTTACTGTTGTGGTGCAGCAGCCTCGTTTCATTTTGAAATCATGACGCTTTGACGCCGGCGAGAGTGAACTTAGCTACTTAACGTTAGAATTAGCTAGTTTTCTATTTATCCACGTGTGTTTGAGGAATTGGAAGATAAACTCCAGTGAAAGTGCACCCGTATGTAATACGAAACTAATGTTATGTATCAGTATAGGAACTATGGGGCTCTGTGGCCTAAATATGTCTGATATCAGTTTCAATATTGATGTATTCAACATACCTCACAAATCTACATGTTTACTAGTAATACATCTATTTTATTTTATTATTTATATATAAGTATTATAACTGCTTGTATGTTATTCCAAGTGCAATAGTCTTGACAGTGTTGTAGTGATCCTATCACATACACCCAAGTCTATACCTTGAACACCAAATGTTTGTTTTCTCAACAAAATAATACTTGGCAAATTAATAGCGACCACTGTGGTGTAGTGAATACTAACCAGTAACTACAGGTAGATAACACATCATGTACATCCCAAATATTCAGTGAGACTGTACCTCAATGTTTTAACCAACTTGAGGGGTTCCCCCTGCAGAGCCCCACATAGGCCACAACCATACTCGGCTATAAGGTAGCTCGCCTGAGTGCAGTCTAGTTGTGATGTTCTTTCAAAAGGGCAAGGACTACATCCGTAGAAGATTGTTCCTGCACATGATGGAGGCCACCTGACACATAGTGGACACTAACCCTGTTGGGTAGAGGACAGCATTGGAGGCTGAACCTTCTTGCATCCTCTTCTTGCATCAGTTCTTGACGGAGGGCTTCGTACTCTGGAATTTGATGGCCTGCCTCACCAGTGCTGTTTTGAGGACTTCCTCGTAATTGTAGAAGACGTCCATTTCTCAGAGGATGTCGTCCTGCTCCCCAACCTCTCGGTAGAGTGCCTTCACCTTCTCCAACCTGGGTCTGCTTTTGATGGCCTGCTCCTCCGTCAGTAGAGCAGGCTTTGTGGCGTCACATCAGTGAAAGCGGCGCCAACTGATTGAGAAAAGTTGGTTCCAAAGATGCCATGGTTTTCTGATTGTATTGTGTTGTTGATTTGGTCTTTGCTGGAATAATGTGTTGAGTATGTGAATATAATAACGTTTTCCTTTTACAAATAGCCAGGAATACAATTTGAAGTCAAATGATCATATGTCATCTTGAGAGCACATCATATTCTCTTGGTATTTTCATCTCGCATTGTATGCAATGTGCATGTGTATTGTTTTTAAGCCTGTAGATTGCTGTTGATTTCTTCTAAAGGAAGGTGTTGCCAACGTGTTGTAGTAATTAGAGAAATCACATACAGTGCTATGAGAAAACATTTGGCCCCTTTGTGATATTTTACAGTGTTGCTTATTTATTTGCACATGAAAAATCTTCAGACATGAAGAGAGAATCCCACTGTAGACAAAATAACTTCCCATCGGCACTGTATCTATCACCTTATCTCTGTGACACATGTAGTGCACATACATGTGTTTTTAGTTGCATCGATATTTTAACTTAATTGTACAGTATGCTATATCTATTCATAGTTTACAAGCAGGCAGCATCTATGAAGCTTTGGTGTTAGTAAGCAACATGGTAGAGTTGTGTGGATCAGTACTACTACTAGGCTCGTTCGCTCCGCTCCTCCACCCTTGCAGGTTGCCTAGAGGCTACACCTTGGCTACAATAGCTACTACAAATATTATGTTGCCATCTTTCACATTCAAAAACAATTGGAACATTTTCAAAACAAATAACCCAGTGATGTTCATACTTTCTACATATATTCAGCCCATGGTATCCTGGAGCTGATGAGGTCAAAGGTGTCAAAGATGCATTCGACTATAAGGCGTTACTAATACTATTATTTTAGACTATATCAAAGCATGTTCTTAAATTCTTATACTTAACCCTCAAGAACATTTTACTATTTTCTGTGTAAGTTTTGAATTGTCTCACTGTAAAGGAAAAACTGAATGATGACACCAAGACCTGAGAGGGACTTCTATTGATACCATCAAAGTAGACAAAGGCCCGCAATTCTCAATTGTCAAAGTACATTGTACAGGAGTGGCTCACTCCTCCATTTTAAACAAATTCCAAACACTGCAAAAAAAGACAGAAAAGGTGTTTGTGGCAAAGGATGCCATGGTTTTACCATAGCAACTCATTTATTAGCAAAATCATGGAAATTAGTCCACTAATGTCCCCATCCAATGGAAACAGAAGGGTGGGGTCTTAGGGGGATATGTATCCTGAAACCATTACAGATTATAATCAATAACAGTGCACTTGTACTCAGCCACCTCTGATAATCTATGCACTGAACATAGATCTATGGTCCTATTGTCTGCTACAAGGCAGTCATTGGCATCCTCTTTTCAAAGCGTCTCTTAGTTCATTAGTAGGAATGTTTCCATTGGTAGCAGCACACCAACAATGTGCACACATTAATTAGCGAGAGAAGCTTTTTTGCTCACTTAAAATAAAATAAAAAACTTTGAAAGAGGATGACAAGTAGAAAAAAAAAGAAGTCCCTTTGATATTTATATTATGCACACCCACCCACACACACACACTCACACACAACACAACACATGCATTCCAAATCAATCAAAACAAAGCTCTCGCACATACACGGCCACACATCCGAAAAGGCTTACACATAGCTCTCACAGCATGTCAGAGTCAGAGTGATTTGGTCTATAGTGACTTGGTCTTGCTTGGTTTGTCCATGGAGGCAAAAATTCGGTGATGTTGACGTCATCATGGAAAAAATATCATATGGTCTGGGGGGGGGGTTGGGAGTTAAATGATAACATCTACATAGATCTAATATCTAAGTCAACAATAACAAGACACTGCAACTAAGGCATGCAAGGCACAATAACCTACAAACAGAAGATTAAAAAGGTGTTCTTTCAAAGAAAAAGACAAAAATAAATGCAAAGGCCCCCTTTTCATATAAAATTTTAAAATAAGAATGATAGGTAAAACAAGCACATTTTAAAAACAGTGAAAAATCCCCAGCCATAGAGACAGTTGTACAAATATTTTACACAAATGTTTTTTCTACACACCGCGCCTTAAAACTTTGAGATCAACATAAGTTAATAAGAGGTTAAAAGTGACAGTCTCAGTGGTGTCCATGAAGAGCTCCCTCCAGTCACAGACTCCCCTTGAATAAAGTCACTTGCAAGCCGGCCACCTTGCAGCCTGAGCAGAAAGAGAGGAAAACACCCAGGAAACCATGATTAGAGGAGATTAAAACAGATACAAAGAATACTTCAGAATTCCTAACCAAAGCAGAGAAATGTGGTTCAAATTACTCTACCAGCAAACTGGCGTGAAATACAACACCACAGTATTTACATTGCCTGAGTCCAGTTTGTCATCGGCCTAGAAGCAGACATTACCCTAGAAGAGGCCACAGTCTTTCAGGTTGTTCTTGATGATGACGTCAGTGACGGCATCAAACACAAACTGCACGTTCTTGGTGTCGGTGGCACAGGTGAAGTGGGTGTAGATCTCCTTGGTGTCCTTTCTTTTGTTCAGGTCCTCAAACTGGCACTGAATATAAGCTGCGGCCTCCTCGTATGTGTTGGAGCCTTAAGGAACGTGGGACAAAGACGGAAACAATGAGGAGGCGAGGGGAAGAAATATGAGCTGGTAAGTTGGACAGTACATGACAGAGATGCTATGACTGAATGCTTAACAACAGCTCAAAATAGACTTGGCTGGGTTTCATGGAGTACCTGTATCTCCAACACATATTTGCATGCCCTACAGGACACCTGTAACTCTGCATGCAGGTGTATGCGTCTCCTTCTCACCTGCATATTCTGGGTAGCAGATCGTGAGAGGGCTCTTCTTGATCTTCTCCTCAAACAGGTCCTTCTTATTAAGGAAGAGGATGATGGAGGTGTCTGTGAACCATTTGTTGTTGCAGATGGAGTCAAACAGCTTCATGCTCTCGTGCATTCGGTTCTGACGGGAGAGGAGAGACGATTAACAGTAACCGACCAAGGAAGTCATACAAACTGCATAAAAATAATAAAGACAACTAAGGGCAAAAACAAATGGGGTTGTGTGAAGGAGGAATGGGTCTCACCATCTCCTCATCCTCCGCCAGCACCAGGTCATAGTCACTCAGAGCCACACAGAAGATAATGGCAGTGACACCCTCAAAACAGTGGATCCACTTCTTCCTCTCTGATCTCTGTCCGCCAACGTCAAACATTCTACAGAGGGAATATAGACACACTGTTATAACAGGCAAATATACCACATACACACACACATTTTCACCCATAGACAGGTACCTCAACTCTGAGCATCCTGTAAGCCCTTGATTAAATATCTGCTGTACTGAAGTGTACTCTTAGGAGGATCGCTGGAAATATGACTCAATACTCTTACCATTGCTACTGATGCTTTACTGAAGTGTGGACCGCTTTAGGGAAGGGTGGATTAAGGTTTTCTAGGATTTACAATTTTCACTTGAGTTTAGACATTTTCAAACACATTAACCTCTCTTCCACAGTGCTAAAGAGTTTTTGTTTTGTTTTTTGTAATGTAAACCAATCCTGAGTGTTCAACAATCTCATTTTCAGAAAAATGAACATATCTGCATGCGTAAAAGAGAGAACACTTGTCATAAACATAAATGGGATTAAGTGATTGAACAAACCACAGTGGTAGTACTCACTTGAAGTGCAGGTCCTTGAAGGTGAAGTGTGTTTCCACAATGCCAGTAGTTTTGACCCTGGTCCTCAGTACATCCTGTTGGGTGGGCACATAAGCACCGTTGGCTATCCTGTCCAAGTCATTCAGATAGCTTCGGAAAGAGAAAGGTCAAGGAGAGGGAGGAAAGATGGAAAGAGGAGAGGAATGACAGAGGTAGAAAATTGATAATTAAAAAGACAGCGTGTAGCAGAGTGATGGATAAGAATAGTGGTTATTTTACCAGCTACTCTTCCACCTCAGTTCCTGTATATCTAAATCAGCACTCCTGGTATGCATGTCAGTTTGTCCAACTCACTATGCTGCAGAGTCATTGAGCTGGTACTCTCGGGAGCGGCTGAAGCAAGCCTGCACCCCTCCATCTTTCCACAGGCGCTGGATGACCCCCGCCAGCTCGCCTGTCATGAAGCCTTCTTCTGCCGAGCCCGCCAGTACGAACAGCTGCCTGGCATCGTCCTGAGGAGACAAGTCCCCTCCAGTTAAAATCAGCAACTTTTCAGATACATAAGTGTCCGTTTTGCTACTCTTATCGCTTTTACATTTACTGTTCTAAACACCTATGAGGGGGTCCCCTCTTTCCTGGGAAAAACCCTCTGCTGCACAGAAGTTATGTGTTTTACGCTCATAGAAGCAAACATCGGCTTGTTGGGAATACATTTAAGAAGGTAGAAGAATTATAAGAAGCTGCAGTCTACACCGAGTGTCTTTATTATTACAGCATGTTCGGCAGTACCTACTGTATTGAGTGCAAAACACCAAAGCAATGACCACTTGTCTATTATTAAAGGTGTCACCAAAATCAAGAAAACAAGAATCTTGCCGATTATTATTTTGAGACTCATTCCTGCGGACACAAATAGCACTTCAGTACACAAGTCTCTAAAATACTCCTGATCAGACCACAGCAGGGTGGCATAGTGGGTCTCTCAAGCGGTGCACCCAGGTACAAGTCCCTATGTTGGTAAGCTTCCTCCTTACTGAAGTGCCCTTGAGCAAGATACTAAATGGCACGGGGGGCGGCACGGTGGCGCAGTGGTTAGCACTGTCGCCTCACAGCAAGAAGGTCCAGGTTCAAATCTCACCTGGCCCTTTCTGTGTGGAATTTGCATGTTCTCCCCGTGTTCGCGTTTCCTCCGGGTGCTCCGGTTTCCTCCCACAGTCCAAAGACATGCAGGTCAGGTGAATTGGACTCTAAATTGCCCGTAGGTGTGAATGTGAGTATGACTGTTCGTCTGTCTATGGGACGGCAGTAGCTCAGGAGGTAGAGTTCCTGCCCAGCAACCGCAAGGTTGAAGGTTCGAGTCGAGCTCCTCCCAGGGAAAAAACAACAAACTGTCGTAGGGTCCTTGAGCAAGACACCTAACCCCAAAATTGCTCCCGTTGAGTTGGCGCCTTGCATGGTTGCCTCTGCAAACGGTATGATGATGTGTAAGTCGCTTTGGATAAAAGCGTCTGGTAAATGCCGTAATGTAAATGCGCTCTCTAGCTGACCCTGCACTTTGACCTCACAGGTGAAAAAAATAATTTCCCCATGGGGACCAGTAAAGTGTCACTTTTTTTGGACAACTTTAAGTAACAGTTGCACTTGTAGATTTACCATCAGTTATATACTTGCACAAAAACATCACCTGTAAGGTGATGGATGCACATGTCCCCAAAAACAACATAAACGCCAACTGTGTTTTCCTTCACTCACCGCCCTGATTGGATCAGAAAAGTCAATCTTGAGGCGCCCCATAGCTCTGATGATGGCAATAATGGACTGGATGGTGTTGCTGTAGACCACAGCCTTGTACTGCTTACACTCCTCCTCTGAGTAGCCTGCTTCATGGATGATCCTGATAGACAAAGGACATAAAGAGAGGACATTAGCAGTTGATTTAAACAGCTTCATCATTAATTTGTTAATACAATATATGGCTTATGATAGGTGATATACTAAAAGGGAATTTTACCATTTTAAGAATTAACATATGTTACATAGAATTTACACTACTCTTTCCTAAAGCTAGAAATCTGAAAGAGAACCCTTGAATTTGTGATGTCATTGGGATGTAAAAACAGGGGCTGCTCCATAAACAACGAATGAGGCTCTGACTTTGTGGAGCCATAAGATGATGAGCTGTCACGTCACAATTAAGTTGATTTTCTAGCATTGCTAACAGGTATGAACTAGCCATATTGGTATCGGCAAAGGTTCCACCGATGAGGCACGATACAATTCTTCTAAATAATAGTTGAGCGATAACACCTGTGTTTTCATGCAGCTTGACAATACACAGTTTGTCCAGCAGACAGCACAATTGTCACACCTTGGTCCGCAAAAGTAGGACCAAGTAAATGGCTTTCAACTCCACTTGAGTTGTAGAGCCAGACCCATTCACCAGAATGCAGTGTTTCCCATACAGGCCTAGGCTTTATCAGGGTGGCTAGAGGATTTAAAAAGAAAAATTCTCCAATTTAATCTAAAATCAATCAATCTTCCTTTAGAAAAATCAAATTCGCATCACATAGTGAGCTGGCTGTGCAACTCAGAACAGCAGAACTCTGCACTACATCCCACAGAACCTCCCGCCGTGAAAGTTAAACTTCAAATTCCACAATTTGCTCCAAACCCGCAGTAAGTATAAAAGTATAAACTGTCCAGGACTGCACTGGACACACTGCTCTAATTGTAATTAAGTATTTACCCATGGGGCCCCAATATGCGTTTGTATGGTCCTGTAAAATTGCACAGTAGCGTATGCAGTGTTTCTTCTGAATTAATTTAGCAATGGTGCACCACCACAGAATGGACCACCACTGCTAAAGAAAATGTGAAATTAAAATTAGCATTGCAATTTAGTTTTATCATCTAAAATGAAAATAAGTGTAGTCCAAATGTTTTAGAAGTAATTATTTTATTATGATTAAAAAACATTTTTAGCACAACCTCAACTTGAAACATAACTTAGACCCAAACAGTGACAGAGGAAACACTGCAATGTTTTCATCATCATTGTATCCCAGTTCTCCATAAAATATGAATTTAGTTGTTATAATTGTAATGAGTGAATGCATTACTCAGAGGAGAGAACCAACCTTGCTAAAAATCTGCCAATATATATCGGAAATTAGCCAATTATCGGAATCGTACCTCACCCAAAAATCTCATATCGGTCGGGCCCTAGTATGAACCAGAATCTAAAACTTATTTGGTTGCAAGAACTCACAAAAACCCTTATGGGTCAACAGAGACAGTGTTCCATTCATTGTCTATGGAACAGTGCCAGACTTTACATCCCACTGACATCACAATTTCAAGGGTTAGTTCTCCAGTTTCTAGCTTTAGGAATGAGTGGTGCATGTTCAGTACTGACTGAACTGTCCCGGAGCACAGGAATAACATGCGAATTCTTAAAATGGTGGCATTCCCCATTAATAATACATAAGCAACAATACTATACATTACAGCATTTAGCACATTACATTACATTAAGTGACCTACATATCATACCGTTGGCGAAGGCAGCCATGCAAGGTACCAACCTGCTCAACGGGAGCAATTTGGGGTTAGGTGTCTTGCTCAAGGACACTACGACAAATTGTTCCCGGGAGGAGCTGGACTCGAACCACCGACCTTGCAGTTGCGGGGCGGGAACTCTACCTCCTGAGCTAATGCCGCCCCCATACAAGTATACATTGCATGCATCATATACATAGTACATCACACCATGCACCACACTACACAAACACATCTATTTGCATGTCTTTGACTTACTTCATCTGTTTAACAATTGTACTCTTCCCAGACTCTCCAGCACCTGAAACGGAAGGGTAAATAGGAGACAGAGAGAAATGAGAGACGGTTACAGCTACATCACACTCATCCCTTAAAATATACATCACAAAAATGTAGGGCTGCACAATACTTTTGCCGAATATTGTGGTATGAACCGCAGTACATGCAAACCTCTTCATTTTCACTGTGTTGAATTACAGGTCACTCTTTATGTTCGCTAGCGGTTCGCTGGCGTTTGTTAGCTACTAGCTACATTAAAATCAACCACTGTTTGCAGCTCTTTGAATTCGAGCCAATGAGAAAATCTAGCAATGCAATAGTGTTTCTTAGCTGGAGTCTGGGTCCAAAATTAACCCCTGCCAAGCGCCAAATACGGGTACATTTTGGGTTAGTCGCATAAATGAATTGGGGTCACCCGCCAGCTGGCCGGTAAATAATTTGGGTGTATTTTTTCTGTGCTTAGACCGGCTGAGACTATTTTGACCCTCGCTGTCCACCTATCATGACGTCAGCAGCTCTCACTTTCTATGGCGGTCTGTCCAGAAAGTTCTGCGTAGTGACGTTATTAGAGATGTGGTGACACATACCTGGCGTAAAGCCGCCAAAAAGAAAACATTAAGAGAAAGACAAAGATAAATGTCTGTTTTTCTGAGAGGTGGTTTTGAGTTTGAAGTGACAGCTAAGTTACGTGCTCAGAACCGTAGGGACAACCTCTGGTCATAGACATATAGGGTATGGCTCGTAACTGGGTAACATTTAACTGTCTATTATCCGGTTCTTTTCTGGATATCAGGAGTCAAAAGACGTTTCTCTCTTGGGGCAGAGCATTTATTACCTCCGTGTAAAGAACACAAAGTCCACCAGTAATATAAAGAAAGTGTAAAGCATGGTACATTTCACTTGTGAGTTTCACATGCATCTATAAATACATGTATTCTTACCTTGCTGTTTAGCATTGGAAAAGGGCAAGTGTACGCAACTCAGTGAATCACCTAATTTGTGGACTGACCAAGTGTTGTTAGGGGTGGTAAAAGCAAAGCATGGTGCAGATTTATCCAAATCAACAATAACTATGCATCTTCTAGCTGAAATGCCCAATCTAAATAAATATAGTCAACTTGTAGATTTGAATATAACAGGAAGTAGATCTGTAACGCTTCCCAACTGGACCTTTCAACAATCTCCTCAGATTTATTTCAGGCCTACCGGAATGGTTTTGTTTAGAAACTACCGGTACTCAAAACATACTGTATATATTTATTTATTGAAACAAAGCAACTGGTACACAATTTAATGTGAACAGGTTTCCAGTGGACAGAGAAACAATGTAGGCTCCTTTCGAGATTCTACATTAGTATTTTTCTCCCATCTCAAAATGTTAAGCCAAGCTCAAAATGTGAAGGTTTTGTTTTTATTTAAAAAAAAAGTACATTTCAATCTTTGATGGTGTCTAAAAAACGATATAATGCTAATTCAACTTACATAAATCCATAGTTGGTGTCAAAAACCCACATGCCCACCACACCACCCCATTAAACGGTGTACAATAACAACTGTCAAGATATATATATCTCAAAACATTTACAATGGTTGAAAGGAACAAGCTGGTGCTTTCATCAACTCCATTAGTACAATGAGTCACAAAGGAAAA
>OMOT01026619.1:0-12340 GCA_900312575.1 Acanthochaenus luetkenii | reverse complement strand
TCTCATCAGGGGTCCTGTGATCATGTGCTCATCAAAGGAGGACAGTTCTGCTGCTTTTAAGTTGCTATGTGGTCTTTGTTGTTATGACAGTACAGTGTCCTCCAGTTTGCCTTGTATCATTGCCTTTGACGGCAAAGTGAGAAAGTACATAAATAGGCGAAATATATGAACTACGGGCTTAAAGAACATTGCACATGTAGATGCCACATTGCCTGAATCAATTTTTGCATCCTGGATGTGTAAAACTGAAGCACATCATTATGTTAAGCAAGAACTTCCCGCATTTTCAGTACCACAGCAAGTAGCGTATATTCAGAAGACCTCATCCGGTCACGCGATGGACTGCGCTGGATGGGAATGATTCAAGACAGACAGAGATATCATCTATCAACCACTTCACCTGGGCCAAATGGCTTGACTCAGACAGGCATGTTTGACTGTGTGTTTGATGTGTGCATACCACATGCCCGCCTACTCTTTTCATGTCAGAATATCAGCAGGCAGCACAGTGTCAGCGCTCGCAAATGGATTTTCTAATCCACTTGTTTGCTGGAAGTTCTTTCAACCCCCTTTTTGAAGCCCAAGCCAAAAATGTACTTAAACACAAGCATCCCCTTAGACTCCTGTCTGTCTCAACCCCCACCCCCCCGACCGTCATTGTGTGTTTTGACTGGATAACACATTTTCGTGGCAGAGAGAGAGAGAGAGAGAGAGAGAGAGAGATGCAGGCAGGAAAGGGGAAGGACATCAGGAAAACTCAAATAATGAGATGTCAAGCAGGGCAGACCATAATTGTTAATTACATTTATTCCAGTGCTTTTGGAAAGCAGCCACAATGCTTTCAGGCATATAAAGTGGTGTCCTCAACATGTTCCAGGTTCAGCCTTTTAAATGGGTCTGAGCGATCGGTCCTGAAACTCAATAAGTAGGGCCCTATTCCAATCTACAGACAGGCCATACATGGCCATGTAGGGAACAAAGACAGATGTACGTGTTCTTGACGTAGGCACAGAAGCAATTGTTCTTCAAATTACCAGTATGTGCCCGGGCAAGACTGATTGGTGAAGTCCACAGGGCTGCTGACTATAACGCTCACGGGTGTATCCCGCCCCGCAGGCCTTCTGTGACTCTGCAATGTCTGTTGTCTTATCTCCTATTCCCCCAAAAATAAGAATAGAGGTGATTCTTGTTAGAGTTGGCCGAGCTTCGCGGCAGCCCAGTCCCCTAATTTAATTCTAAAGAGAAACTGCCAATCATTCTACTTTTCTGTCACTCCGATGCGTTGTTGGTGCAATAAAGACGTAGACTCAGGAGGACTGAAAATAACATTTGGTTTGAAATCAACAACTCGGCTTTTCACACAAATGCTCGGACACACACACAGACACACACACTGACACACACACAGACACACACACAGACACACACTCAGATGCACATATACCTTCCCAATATTACCATCTGCAGTCAGACATTGGTAATTTGTTTTATGCCGTTCTTGGCAGCCACAGTATGGCTTCACGATAATGACCCTTTTATTGTTTTGTGTTCTATGGTTAATGTTGTTGTTGTTGTTGTGTGGCTGGTCCTAATTAAACGTTCGGAGCTTCTAGGAATTAACGCAGTCTGCCCTTTTTCTGTCCTTCTAAATGGTGAGGCGTCTCGGTGATGGTATGGACTAAATCCTCTGGACTACAATGTACACGAGTGTCTGTTACCCAAAATGTTAATGACTGCGAGGTTTCCAGGATGTTGGCACTTTTCTGTCCAAGCAGAGACTATCATTACTGTTTATCTTGTCTCACAACCCAAGTAAGTAATTCAGCAGGTGGAAAAAACGCCTTGTGTCTCCACCCCTGTCTCATCCACTGGATACAGTGCAAGTCAATATTCTCTCTGCATCTCTCCCTGCTCTGTTTGTCCTTAACGGGTTTCAAGTTGACAGGTGATCAGAGCTGCCCGTCCCAGGCCTCAAGCGTGTTGTCTGAGAGATCTCCGGTGCCGGGGTTCGGTCATCGTCGCAGGCTAAATCCACGTATACACGACCCACTAAGCTCCCACATTCAACAGCACACGTGAACTTGGACTAACCGCTCCCCAGATTAAATGGAGGACTTGACCAAGCAAAGTGACAGGGGAGAAAACACAGTCCAGCTGGCATTGAGGGGCACAAAGATCCCACCGTGACCCTTTGGAAATGAACTACGCCTTTGACCTTCGGCCACGAGATAAATAATTCCCACATATTTTCAGATGCAACGTTATGTGAAACACAGAATTCATGGAGAATTCAAATCTTATCAACAGATTAGATTCATTGAAATATCTTTTGAGTAATGCTGCCTCACATTGTCTGTGAATGTGAGGCACAATGCGACCTTTAACCAGTCAGAAGTGTGGAAAATATCTCCATAACACCTTCCGTTTATGCCATCTCGCACTGAGAGCCTGTGCTCAGAGAAATGCATATATTTCTGGAGTTGCAGTTGACACCCTATGTAATTCCAACAGTGGTGAGGTTTACATGTCTTAATGGAATTACAGCTCACATTGAGTGCTATGATGATTCCATCTGCATTATCTCTAGATTTTACCATTAACAAGGAACATTTTGAATTGTTGCAATATGTCACTGAGAATAATTTGTCATGTTACCTTGATTGTTAAATCATGGACTCTTGGGAAATGTTATTTTGCATTTTGTTTTTCAGCATTTCAGATCCACCGTTGCTGTCGCATGCCATCAGCAGTATGAAGCAGTAGGGGGTATGATGAGCGGCATGGCATGAATGACTGAGTACCAGATCTTTAAGCCCCAGTTTAACCAGCAGTTTGGTAAAGGCTTTGAAAAGAGAGTTAATTTGTCTCTCGCTGTCTCTCTCGCCATCTCCCTCTCTTTCGCTCATTCTCTATTTTAGAACAGTTCAAAAAACCTGTACAACCACGAACCATGTCTGTGCAAAATCACAACGTTTTTTTTCTGACGTAAACATGACAAAATGGCTTATTTGCCATGGTTTGTATGTGCAGAAAATACAAACGCATTATTTTCAGTCAAACCACCCACAATGTTTATGGTCATTTATCGCTTCATCCCATAACAAGCACTGACACAAATACATTTTTGCTTGAGATCTATACTTGTTCACTATGACTATGACTATGACGGCGGTTAGCTGTCACTTGTAGTCCCATCAGAATGTCCAGACAACCCTGGTAATCATGTGTGCAATAAAATATTTAGCATCTTTGGAAAAAAAAGTGGTTTCATCATTAAAATATGAACATGCCAGGCTGATTGAAATTTGCACAAGCCAAAAGTGATTTATAATGTGCTGTTGTCATGATTTTCAACCAAATACTAAACTCTTTGCTCCTAATGAATCAACATCAACCAATAAATACGGAATTATTGCAAATTATATGACAAATGACAAAATAAATGCTATGATGTGATTAACAACCATGGTCCATTATTTTACAAATTAAATGCTGACAGTGAAGCAGGGAATCCTATTTGACCTTCCTTGAATCTGATTATACATTTAAGATCCTTACCAGGAATGTAATTATGATTATAGTTATTGCTGAAGGTTATTGCTGAATTGAAGTTTGTTTCGTCTCTCTCTATTGAACGGGAAAATATGAATTTATTTTGATAATTTCCATGGAACATTTCCATAACGTTCCTCGATATTCCTCATTACACACGTTACGTTTGCTTGTACAATGCCCCTCATCCCTACCCTCAAATGCCACGGCATTGTATATTTACACTGGCTGATAGCTGACAGAGAGAGGGGGTACAGCTATCTCTTTACTTAACACACGGAGAATAATGATGTGCACTGTGAGGGGGATCCGGTGAGGGCTGGACATTTCAGTCAGCGTCCTTGTTGACAGGGCGACTTGTATTGCCTGGCACCGGATGCCGTACGCAGTTTCTGTTTTCCCCCATTTATTACCTCCTGCTCGACTCACCAGCAAGTACTAGCACACACACATGTGCAACCCCCCCACCACCCCCCACACACACACACACATACACACACACAAACATACTTTTGTTCATTATCTCAAATATCAGATAGTGAGACAAACATTGTCAAGTCATGGGCGAGAGGTTGGCTGTCTTTCCTCCCACGCCTCAAGGTCTCGGGGCCACACTGGCTAGCCTATCACATGCCAGCTCTCTCATCGTTAGGCGACACCCTGGTTCATTGCACAGCATCGGTACTTTCTATTCTGATCCAGGCTGGAACCAAACTAATTACCCTGTCATCTCTATTCTCTTGTCTTTAAGCCCCCTGGATTGTCTGCGATTTGTTTCTTCCATGTCATTTATAAAACGGTTCATAGGCTGCAAACTATTTTGTGTCTAAATTAATCAACAGTGTCCTTTCTTCTTCTGCTGAAAAAGGGCAGACCGTGGGCTAATTGTAAAACGATGGCTCTGTCTCAAAGTCTCTCCTCCCAACGATGAAAAAGAGGCCTAATTCCCTCCTTCAGCACATGGGCCCGAGTGCGACAGCCCATTCCTCTCTCCATTCTTCCCCATGCCCCTGGAGATCGAACCCAGGTTCACCCTGGGCTTCGAAAGCTAGACCACTAGAGATCAGATTCTAATTGACCTACACCTTTGACCTGTGCTTGTACACAAACTGTACAGTAATAGTGTAGCAGGCAATGCATACTGAATAGCTACTACTGTGCGCTGAAGGCTAAATTAATTTGTATGGAAGTCAAGGATAACTAATGGGCAGCCTGGACAAATAATACAATAAGTGCCCTGCTATTCCACAGCAATTCAAGCACACTAGGCTTATTTAATTATATATTCCTGTAAATTGCGCGCTCAACCCAATACGCCAAATGGCGCCTAATGGTATTCTAGTCGTAGCCATTATGTACGAAGTGTTTCAGCCTAAACTACCATGAAAGACAATCAAACCACAGTCCCTAAATTCCACAGTGCGCCTTATTCTTCAGGACAGTTTATTCTTCTGAAACCAGCCATTAACTGCGAGGCATTAATTGCAGACCTAACTGCAGATGACCTCTGCCGCTCTGTTGCTGTGGTGCAACAGGGTAATAGATGTGCTAGTGAGAAAAAGAAGCTCTCAGAGGATTAGTCCGGCGTGTCATTTTCTAAAATAACAAAAATATAATGCGGCCATAATTCTATTTTAAGGCTATATCCATCAGTATGGACAGAAGGTAAGGCCACAGAAGCCGTCTCCAGACTCACTCTCTAACTCAAAGGCATTCTAAGCTCTGAACATGTGTCACTATTCATCATAAATGGTCATTAACCTGTGACATATGACAACCATCTACTAATAATCTGCTGTCATAAATCATTTTGTCCAATGAAACAATGCCATCCATGTTTGAACTACACCCCACGATGAAATTCCCACATGGGAGCAAAGAAATCAAAGCAAGCAGTGTGTGAAACTGGCCAAGGAGCAGCCACTTGTCACATGTGATGATGGTCACATAGCCAGTGTATGAGCCTATCAGTGCCCGTGTTAGTGGATATGGGCCGGCCCATGTGCATGCTAGCTCTGGCCTTAATCGGCCATGATTATAACTAATGGCTGTAATGATGTGCATTTTCTCCCCAGCAGGACAATGCAATTAGGATCAAGTGAATTCAGATCTCCCCAGGCAAACCCTCTTTCTCTCACAGTCTATTTAGCCAAGCGTTTGCATGTGTGTGTGTGTGTGTGTGTGTGTGTGGGTGTGTGTGTGTGTGTGTGTGTGTCTGTCTGTCTGTGTGTGTGTATGTAACATAACATTCTGTACATGCTATTCACTTGGCGGCCTGCAGGCAGAATCCGGCCCTTCAATCATTACAAATACGCCCTTGATTGATTCTGAGCAACTAATTAATGAACAATATTAATTCATGTATTAATGCATAAACATGGATGTGCCTTGTGTAATTTTCTGCCAATTACAGAATCAGTTGTTCCTATTTGTCCTGCCTTATCAGTGCTGACTGCTAACAGCGAATGGGAGTAAGTACTCGTAACCTACAGTCAATGCATTCAAGTTCTCCTGTTCTTCTGCTCTCTCTGTGTCGCCGGGTAGCTGGCTTGCAGAACAAAACCAAAATGTCACTCTCTACTCGAAGAGAAAGAGAACAAAAAAACAGGAAATTTAAGAGAGTGGACAGGGAAATTGGTACAAAGCTATTGTGCAGTGAGAGCATCTCCAAGACAACACAGATCACTTTTCCATTGGGTTCCGATGCTCACCGCTCTCAGAGTATATTTCTTTATTTTTCTTTACTTTTTATAATACCAAGCGTAATATACCAAGGATGCATCATCACTTGTTAAAATGCATAAATTATTTGAGAATCAGTTAAAAAGTTCAATATGCTTATTGTTGCTTATTATGTGCATGCTAAAGCCTGGATCAAAAAATTGAAATTGCAAATGTATGCCGCCTCTGTCAATTTCAATTTTATAATCTGGCCCCCATCTTAGAATTATTGAATAGCCCTGCATCTTAACAACAATTCTGAGAAACGTGCGTGCAAATGTGCTGTATAAATCTCTGTGTTTGTGTTGATCATTGAGCATGACTGTACTATTCATCAAACATAACTTGCCTCTGGTAAAATGTTCACCAGTGCATCTTTCTAGGTGTTTTGTTTATAAAACAGCATTGAAAACCTCTCTATCACTTAAAATCACATCTGGCGTTCCAAACATTACATTACGGCATTTAGCAGACACTTTTATCCAAAGCGACTTACATATCATCATACCGTTGGCAATTTGGGGTTAGGTGTCCTGCTCAAGGACACATTTATTTCGAACCTTCAATCTTGTGGTTGCTGGGCGGGAACTCTACCTCCTTTTTTAATCTCAACAAGGCTTTTCCCTAGTTAAATAAAGGTTAAATAAAAAATGTATACAATTTGCCTTGGGACAGTGATATGTCTAATTCAGTCTGCATGTAGGTTCAGTCAATTAATGTGAGTTTGGTAGCTAGTTGAACAAAATATTCCACTATTTTAGAGTCAACATGCTGTCTTCGATATGGAAAGAATCAGGACCAATTTGTCCCTTGCTCAACTTTTGGTTGCCATGGAGACTGTGGTCCTAAAATCTTACAGTAGATGATGTGCATTTTACATTAGTAAAAGGAATTGGGGTTTACTTTCAGCTGTATCTCTAGGCTACTTCAGACACACACACACACACACACGCACAGAGACACACAACGTGTATGTCTCCATGGAAACTAGAGTTGAATAAAGAGAGTGCCTTAATCACTTGATAAGTACTACAAACTCCGCTCCCAGTCCGGCTAAAGACATTCAGTTTCCAATATGATATCAAGTTCGGTGTGTGAAATATGTGAAGCCATGTCATTCTATTACCCAGAGTTATACACGCTGACATCCGGGACAGCTCTCCAATACATTGTACTTGGGGTTAATTAAAAACGTAACGGTCATGTCTATATTTCTAATAGAGCTGACAGGAGCTCAGAATTCATTCAGATTGATTAGATATGAAGCTAGTGGTCTGGGTAACCAGAGACGGCTATGTGAAATAATTATCCTAGAATCAGGGCTGATGATGCTTATTGCTCTGACTGGGACACGTAGTGAAATCTAAGGAAGCAGCAAAAGATTGTTAAATCCTATATTCTCATACACTACTAAATGTATTCATCAGCGAGGAGATTGAGGAGGAGAGTGACGCTGGGAGATTTTTGTGTGTGCAGTGGATGACTCATAACAGAACATGTTCACCGAAAATCTATTGATAAACGCTAACACATACCATTAAAAACATAGAAAATAGCTGGTGAATTGTTAACGATTGTGATTTACTACTTTACACTGGTGCACAAAAACCAAGTAGTGATGGATGTTCCAGTTTCAGGTCATTTCTCTCCATCTCCAGAAGAACTATACAGACTCTCTCTGTTTGCCGTCCCCTGAGGCAGTGCTCTGATGTGGATGAAGTGAAGACTCGTCACCTGGGTGAAAGAGGGGCAGCTGCCCACTGTACCTCGATTTCATTGCATTTTTTCCATTCTGTGGCAGTTATCTGCATGAACAGAAAAAAACTAAACAAAAAACAAGAAAAGATTGAATGTGTCTTTCTCGCATTACCCAATGAGTGTTATGACTGTAGACCACGACACTTTACCAGGTTCTCACTGCTTTTTCAATAAGGGATAATGAGGTCGAGACAAACCTCGCACCAAGGCAACAGACAGAACAATTCTAACACAAACGATGAGGTGATTCTGCGTATGATATCACGTCTATATATCCCCCTCTGAAACCTGCAGGCAAGAATGTGCACGGGCATTCAGAAAGAATACCTTTTATTTAGTTTATTTGTATTTCATATCTGTAATGTTTTTCTTATACAAAAATGTGTTTGTGATTAGTAAGGCTCTTATTATAGATTTTATTTTAAAGCCAGATTTCATCATATGTTTGTACTTCAAAGTCATTTTGAGGATTGTTGAGGGTAATATTCCATCTTGAGTAAATGTTAAGCTTTCTTTTCATGAAGGCAAGTGAGAAAATATCATTTGTGTAACGTAAACACTGCAAAAAATAACCCCAAAAAACTATCCCTCTGTGTCACAATGATTTAGTCGTGGCGGCTGACACCCCAGATCACCAAGCACATCACTAGTCAAATCCTTTTTCTATAAAAGCTATCATTCCCCACTGTCCGATCCCTGGAATCACACAGTATCCTCACCTAATGGCAATGAACCCTGAATTGGCATTATGCAGAAGTCACAGAACTGCAGCGCCCCAGATCATTGCACTTGGAGCACGAAACCCAGCTTGACCTTTCCAGGGTGACAAGGGGGCTAGATAAGGGGCTAGCAATGAAGGACATTTTCCTCATGGTAAAAATGCTGACAGAAAGGGACAAATGCGGTGGCAGATTCGGCAGCCTCATAGAAAGGAAAATAAATCTGTCATTCAATAAAGAACTCAGATACATCTGCAGCACTTGAGAAATAAGTGCTGATATCTGCAGAAGACAGAAGAGGAAACACGCCTGCCAATTCCCTGTATGCTATGAATAACAAATTAATATAGGAAATAAATTATGCAAATGGATGAAACTGTCCGTCTTTATTTAGAGTAAGATGAGAGCAGCAGAAAAAAAATCTGATTTTCAGCTGCAAAGCTGCAAAGATGTGATACGTTTGGCTCATGGAAAGTGTTATTGCAGTGCATTAATGAGCAGGGATGATATGCTATTTTGGCTTTTTCAACAATCTGTTCAGCTCTATTTTGTATAAACCTACACAACGTTTTGCCTCAGTGTAGGTTTTTATGTCTGTACATTTTGTTACTACTTTTCAAACAGATGCTTTTTGTAACATCTCCTTTTACATTTTGTATGGAAAACAATTGTTGGATGTGGTATAGTAAATCAGAATCAGAATCAGAATCAGAATTGGTTTAATCGCCAAGTAGTTTTCACGTACAAGGAATTTGCTGTGGTTGTTGGTGCATACAGACAACATAAGAACAATAGTAATAAGAACTCAAAAAGGAAGTAGTGCAAAAAACAAGGAAGTAGTGCAAAAAAACAAGGACAATATGTGCATTGTGGTCAACCTTTTTAGGTCGTTTTCTGTGTGCTTGTTGAACGGGTGGAAGAAGAGAAGGTTCACTCGAGCTTCAGGGGAATATAAATGACCCCCTATATTAGATTAGATGCAACTTGTATTATCCCTGCGGGGATATTGGGCTTATGTTGCCTAAAGAGAGATAAGGAATATCAGAGCTACCCCACATTTCTAGGGTGTATCAGAAAACTTTTCACAGTGTCAGGAATGTGGTCAACTGGCCACATAGCCTTATTTTAAGTATAGGCCCTTTAAGCCCTTGTCTTTTACTGGTTTACTGGTTTTATTAGCTCTCAGAATTCCCCCAAGAGAAGAAAACATACCTCATATGACTAAAAATACAATCTATTCCGATACGCTTTTAAAGGTCTGAAGGGCGTTTTGAAGATTGAGGCTTTTAAACATACAGATAACTAACTGATGTGTTTCTCTACAAGCCCAAAAGTTGGTAAAACAACTTGAAATACATAGGTGAGCAAGCACAAGCCTTTCAGAGCACACAGAACAACACAATGTCATATATTCAATATACTAATTATCATGGTTTGTAAAGTTTCTCTGTAAAAGCCACAGTCCCCCAGGACATAACATAGACTATATAGTGGATGCTTTCATCCAAAGCCCATGTCGGTATCACGAGTGCATACATTTTTCTCATGAGATTCCCCTGTGGGAATCAAACCCCTAACCCTGGCTGTGTCATTCCCATTATGTAGCTAAACAGGAGCAACAGGCAGCAGGTTTTCCGAGGTGTCCATGTGGTCAGGAGTTATCACGGGTGTAATAAACTTGTAAAAGTGGGGATGCTACTTAGTCCATCTCTCAAACACAGATTTTCAGTGAAATATCTTGTCTTGTCTCTTGTGACATTGCCAGTTTGTGGTTGGCAGAATCACGGCTAGTTCAGTTAACAAAGAATTGCAAAGTGATGGAAATGATGCAAGCCTCAAGGCACACAAACGAGGGGTTTAATACCTTGCTAGTTTCTCTTGTTTCACTTGTACATGTTTTGCTCCCCACCATGTCAAGATAATTAACATAAGTCCATGAAAAATGTATACATGACATTGTTATTTGCATAGCACTGTATGCTAATGGTATACATCTATGTAATGAAGAGCATAACTAATATATCTGAAGTATATTCACGTAGGCCTATTACTATATGTGCCTATGACAAGCTGGGAAACATGGTGTAAAACCATAAATCCTGTTTTAAATCCTCACACTTCTTAGAACTTCATGTTCTGATGCCTTCCAGTTACTTAAGTGTTTCTGAGATACAGCTATCTTATCTGAATTGCCTCGAGCAGACACTGGTTTGACATTTCCTCAACTGAGTCAAGTAACAGCCAAAATACAACAAGGCAAGGTAAAACTAGCTCAAGCCGGACCCCATGCAGCCAGCGGGGAACATTGTGTTTCAGAAACCTAAACGCAGCGTCCGACATTTCCGTTTTTTCTTATTGAACCCTGATCCCCCAGACGACAGTCAGAAGACTCAGTACCGCTGGAAATTAAATTAAGAAAACATCTAATCCGTGAGACATCGAAGATGACGTCAAGTTATATTTTCAAGGTCTTTCTAAAGAATTCGTAGGCTAGAGCAAACAATGAACACGGCCCTGGTGAGTGGTGAACATTTGTTTTTGTGTGATATCTGATCCTTTCACTGTAAAGCGCTGGTAACACTAGACATAGTAACCCTGGACCCTGCTGATAAATGCGACAATCCTTATCAGAATGGTGAAAAAATATATATTGACAACAAAACTAGGTAACGTTAACATGAACTAGTAAGCAAACGAGCTAGCCATCATAGAAAATAATTTGCCACTACGCGTTCCTAACGGTAGAAATCTACCTAGGCTACTGACAAGCAAACTACGGTAGGTAACGTTAGCAAGCAAACGAGCAAGCCATTAGCCTAAGCTATGTCTTAAACTATTTGCTAGCAAACTAATGTTAGCGAACATGGGTGGCGTTTGGCTGCTTTGAGGTTATCCAACAACAGCACGTTTCAACAATGGAATGAGTGACTCAGTGAGTCGGGGAGTGAGGGACTTTCACTGTTATTGGTCGGCCCAGGGATCCGGCAAAAATCGTTTTTTGAACGTTTTGATCGTTTATTGTGCCCTACGTTCGATTGTGTTACGGTGGGAGTCCTCAATAACAGGAACACAACACCCTTTACTTCACACTTTAGTTCATGATAGCACTTTCCATGAACATTTCATAAGCAATCCGTGCCATTTTGAAAAGCAAGAACAGTGAGAAAAAGAAATAAGCTACTGGTGTAAAGAGATGGAAAAAATATCGTATTCACTTCCTTGATGAACCTAATGATAGTATGCGGCTACTACTAACGTTTACTCCCTGGTGGTGGTGGTGTCAGAATAGTCATATTAAGATCTGGCAAATGATGCTTCCTTAGCGGGGCCCCGACCCTGCCAGGAGACTGAGGTTAGCGGTCTGCTCGACAATTGGTCGTTTTGGTTGGTATCAGGCCAGCAGCGCTGTCAGATTCAGACACTTAAAGGGGAATCACAAATAATAATCCCACTTGTACAAGATTTTAAGTGGTTGAAAGTGCTGGTGATTCTCTATACTTGTCTCGCATGCCGACACCTCAGTGGACGTGGACTGTGCTGGGCCCCCAGAGCGCTCGCCACAGTGCTCTAACAGCCTTTACTTTGGTGTG
>OMOT01026614.1:0-10924 GCA_900312575.1 Acanthochaenus luetkenii | reverse complement strand
TGTGTGATATTGGGCAAGGTTAGTTCAGATTAGAAAGGAAGCACAGCACGCTACGCTCAACATGGAGCATCTGCTTTATCTAGATATATATTCAGTCATCAACAGCGGAAAGGGGGGGCAAGGGTGGGCACTGAGAACAACGTTTTACTTAACAAAACGATGTACTTGCAAAACAACAGTGAAAACAGACACAACTAAGGGTGAGTAACCAAATGCAAGCCAAACATTTGCACCCAGAATCTACTAAAATCCACTGCTCTGTTCACGAACCTGCTCTGTTCTCAAATCAGCTGCAAACCGCTGCAAAAGGAGTTAAAATAACATAACATAACGATCATAGCATAATCTAACAATAAATATTACATACTGTACCATACGGCTAAAGTAGTTTTATTTACCATTCGGCTAAAGTAGTTTTAGTTACCATATGGCTGAAGTAGTTTTATGTACTGTACCATAAGGCTGAAATAGTTTTATGTACTGTACCATTCGGCTAAAGTAGTTTTATTTACCATATGGCTGAAGTAGTTTTATGTACTGTACCATACGGCTGAAGTAGTTTTATGTACTGTACCATACGGCTAAAGTAGTTTTATTTACCATATGGCTAAAGTATTTTATGTACTGTACCATTCGGCTAAAGTAGTTTTATGTACTGTACCATTCGGCTGAAGTAGTTTTATTTACCATACGGCTGAAGTAGTTTTATGTACTGTACCATATGGCTAAAGTAGTTTTATGTACTGTACCATACGGCTAAAGTAGTTTTATTTACCATACGGCTGAAGTAGTTTTATTTACCATACGGCTGAAGTAGTTTTATTTACCATATGGCTGACAGTAAATAGAGGCCCAACAGAAACACAAAAGCGGTATGAATAAGCCAGGCAAACTGACATGGGAGTGTCAGTCTCATTTCAAAAGGAGCATCTTCCATCATGCAGAGATAAAGCAAAATAAGCGTTACTATGTGTGGGGATACAACACCTGCTCCTCTGCACGTCAAGTCAAGTTTCAAGTGAAGAATGGAAGAAACCTTGGATGGGCCAAATTCACAGGGGGACCGCCCACCAGGACGACTGAGCGCCGGCACGGCAGGTGTCCCGGTGGGACAAAACAATAAAATGGACAATAACATGAACAGCAACGAGATAAGAAAGCAAGTAAGACAAAGTGTCCATTGTCCCCTGCCAGGTAAAACGACAGGTGAAAGAGAGGAAAGACAAACACACACACAGATGTACTAAGCACAACCCACACACGTACAAACTCATACAGACTGACCAAGGGGCAGGTTGGGGTCCCAATGGCCAGCGTCTATATTAATGCTGTCTGAACTAAAGTAAGAGAGGGGAACGTATCGGTCCTGAACTGGGCAGGGCTAGGGGTTGGTCGTTTGACAGGTTTGAAGATTTCCTAACAATTCGCTTCCGTTATCGCAAGAGGAAGTTGGATCCGAAGTTAGGGAGCTTGGCAGGAAAATGCTCTGATGATTGCCGACTTCTTCTTGATTCTGGGGATCTGTCCAGCAGATATGAGGGTAGCCAAGCCAGCAATGCACGTCTGTGCTCCAACCGCTGTACATACATGTCTCCGTGGACATGCCAGAGGTCTCTAAGGGAGACCATTCAAAACATTTCATGAATACAGCAATTCATTTCATATGAAACTGTCTATACATTTCCAGGGTATCTGCAGGTTTCACAAAAACAAAATGAAAGACTTTTGAATAAATTGCAATGCTACCTGGAACTGAATTTAGGCTCAATTAAAAAACTAAACAAAGAAACTAGCAAAAACAGCCTATTTCGAATTGAACAGAGGCTGTAAGAAAACTTAACTGACATGAAATCAATTACAATGAAAAAACTTGTTTTGCACACTGTACTACTAACCGTGTTCTGTATTGATCTAAGAATTGACATGAAGTGCAAATAAACCTGCCACTGCATGGTGAAAACATAAGACTTGTAATAACTGTCTTTAAGACAACGGTAATACTTTTTAAGGTCTTACATTTAGTTAGTTAAATTTTTGGGGGTCGTTTTGAAGACCCGCAGATTGTAACTGTTGGGCAAAATAAAACCACAAAGCAACCTAACAAATAAGAACTATATTCTACATGTTTGTCCTTCTTCTTCTACTCTGGGACTTTCCTCATTCTCAGGCAGTGGCGATGATAGGGTATGGTGCTACTCCGCATGTGTCTCTTCTCCTCTCCTGGTTCATGAACCACCAATTAATGTAAACAAATATTTGCATGTATGGATATTTCAGAACGAAGTGCAAGATACTAATAGATACCGTGGCAAATGTCTGCCTTTATGCCAGAACCACATGGCAAGACCAGCACCAACAGCAATAACAGCACAAAAAAAAGATAAATACGATCAAACAGGCGGTGCAGGCGCCTATAGGGAGACAGGACAGAGGTGGTTGGAGTAGAATAACAGGACTTGGTAGGACATATGTTACTACACATCCTGTGGTCATATCACCTTTTAATCTGCAGGAAACTCAAGACTGACTGATTTTTATACAATACGGCCACACGTTTTAACTAACAAATTACTCTCTCATTTTAACTGGATTGTTTTTTTTCGAACATGACGTTCTCTAGGTCCTTTTCCACAGGTTGGCCCCAGGGATGTGTCCTGTCCCCTCTGCTGTAGGCATGATACAATCATCATAAGCCTATTACAAGATCACAAGACAGAATATGGGGCTATGGTTGAAGAGTTAGCACAGTGGTGTAGTGATTCATTTCTGCACCTCAATGCATCCAAAACAAAAGGCATGGTAATCATTTATTTTGGATGGATGTCCTAAGGACCAGTGATCGGTATATTAAATTTGTATTAAAATGATTGGCAGTAAACAACATTTTGATGTTACTGACACACATCTTGAGACTATTCGTAAGAGGGGCCAACAGAGTGTGAAAAACAAAAAACAACTTAACAGTATTGTGAAAGAAGCAAATGAGCTCAGTGGCATCTGGCAGACCTCCCTGACGTCTTTGTAAGGCAAAGTCTTACACAAAGAATATCATAAGACTGCCCTAACCCACTGTGGGGCCACTCCCATCATGCCAAAGGCCCAGGAAACCACAGCTAAATCACACAGACAGCAGTTCTCATTTGTTCCACGTATCATAATCTTGCTCATCTGTAATAGATAAGACTCTCAACCCCATGCTCCCATTTGCTTGGTTGTTTTCTTCACTATACATTGTTCATTTGATTGAATGTCTATGTTCACTGTGTGTTATACATTTTCTCTACATTTAGTCCATCGTGAGTATGTGTTGAATTGTGTGCCTTGCTGCATCCACATTTCCCATTTAGGACAAATTAAGTGTGGAACTTAAAGATCTAAGATTTTAATGTCCAATGCTCGGTCGTCTCTTTCTTAAGTCTTACTTTTCTTGGAATGAAGAAATATAAAACATACAGATAATTGATTGACTAGCACTGTAGTGACACCATTGACACAGACTCTATCCCGCCCTCGTGGTCACTGCACGTTCATTGGCGCAAGGCCTACACCTGTTCCATGTTCTGCTCAATCATTCTGTATTGTAGTTGTCACTATTCTATTGTATTTATTTTTATTTGGGCTATTACACAGCTGTTCAGCCCTTTCAGATATATTGCACATATTGTCCTTGTTTTTTTGCACTACTTCCTTGTTTTTTGCACTACTTCCTTTTTGAGTTCTTATTACTATTGTTCTTATGTTGTCTGTATGCACCAACAACCACAGCAAATTCCTTGTACGTGAAAACTACTTGGCGAATAAACCAATTCTGATTCTGATTCTGATTCTGATTTAATAGTATGTTGATACATGTGTTTCCCAGAGACAGCCTTCATAGAGATAGCATGTAAATCTACCATTACCAGACAGGAAGCTTTCTTATCATGGCAGGTCACAAGTCACAGACGCATCTCATTTTGAAATGAAGGCATGACCATGATACAATCACAAGATGTTGTAACCGATGTCTTGTAACTGTTTCCTAGCTTACGGTAGTCAAACTTTTCAGCTGAGATAAATGTCACAAGTCAACAAAATGGACATCCTCTATTTTTTTACACACTACTTCTTAAAATACACATTCTCAAGATTTTGAGTACCAGATCATTGCAACTTGCATTGTGACTTGTGACAAAACACAAGTATAATCCGCCTGACAAAACATTTTTATCAAGAAATGCAAAGATGTAAAGATGTTACACTTGTGGGGACCAACGTCAGCTGACCTCTGACCTGGGCTGATTTAGTACAAACCACTACCTTTCCCCCATCCCACATGGTCTGCCTTTACCCTACAGACTCTCAAGTAGAGTTGTTCCGATACCGATACCAGTATCAGAAATGCCTCCGATACTGCCTAAAATGCTGGATTGGGTATCGGCGTAATGTATCACATGATGATAGCTCATTTACCCTACACGGACAAACATGCAAGTATGCAAGGCTTTAGTTTGGAGGAGTGGCACTCATGTTGCCACAAACCTGCCTTTGCTCTTGAAATTGTGAGCAATTGCCATTGAAATTGCTACTGCAATGTGTAACCTACTTGTTTGAACTTGTTTTTCGTTTACTGTGTAGCTGCTGCTCTTTTGTTTTACACTGTAATTGTAATTCTTGTTTACTACTGTTTTATACTGTTACTGTACTGTCTTATTTTACTAAATTGTGGCTGTGCTGCAAAACCTGGATGTATCCATGAATGACACTGGATCATCTCCAGTGTGCGCAACTGATGCCATGGATTTTCAAGCACTAATAAACCGGGCAGTTTTAGAAACCTTCTTCCACGTCCCAAAAATAAATTGGAGGAAGAAGCCCAGGCCGGAGGGACCGAACGGACAACTCTCAATTCTGTAAGTAATCCTTGCTATTCGGATAATACTGTGTCTCTACAACGTATCTAGAGTGCGGACGTTTACAGTGCGAAGTGTGGTCGGATAAATAGTTGTCTCAACATTAGGTTTGCGATAGCCTACATTTCACAGGAAAGCATACTGAGACCGGTAAGAATACACACTGAGCTTCCAGTCTTGGAAAAGCACATTTATCGTAAGCATTTTTTTCCAAAGCATTTACGATTGCCCCATTGACTTCTATTGTAGCGCAGTGAGAGCCTGCAGGAAAACTGTATAAAGCTCTATACTAAACCAATCAGTGAAATGATGGTCTCTACGTGTCAGTTTCACGGTAAAAAGTCCACAAATAGGGTCTAAGTTCCAATATAGCAAACTTTAATAACTTTGCTAGCTAATGTTAGCTTGTTGTGCATGCAAATGCTAGTGAACGTCATCAGCTCAATGTTTACCGCACACAAAGCTAACGTGTTCACAGCTCATCAGAACATTGGAGAATTTATTATATCCCATGATTTAAAAAAAAACGCCATGTAGTAGAAGTTTACGTATTGATGATTCCTTTCGATCTTACGTTCGTCTCATGGGAAGGTAAAACAAAAAGAGTGCAACGTGGAAAATTATCAGACTTCAACTGCATGCGAAGGAGCAGCTACCTGTGAATATCTCCACAGACTAGTCTGTTACAAGTTTGACACGGCGGGATGGATCAAAGGATAATTTTCGCGTATGTGTGTACTCTAACCGAGAAACGCGTAAATGGTACACAAAATGCATGCATGTTGGCAGGTCTGCACCTCTCAAGTTTTAGATACAAAATACATTTTCTTCCTATTTTCATAGACAGACTCAGACACACAAAGCCTAAAGCGCACATTTAAGAACTGCTGAGAAACACAGAGAGGGAGAGAGAGAGAGAACATTGACATATCTCACCTGAAGTCAGGTGCACGTAGAGGTGACCAAATGTTTTTCCATATTATTTGGATGCCTCACAGAGGTAGAGGCCCCTCAGGTCAGCGGTGAGGCTGATGAGCTGTAGTGTTCCACCCTCTGCTCTGACAGCAGACTGGTGCCACGGCTGGCTGAGTCTGAAACAGGTAAACAACAAGGCTCAGCATGAGTGTGCAGCTGATGTTCATAGGGCACAGAAACGCTGTCATTCTACGATGCACTGTTTGTCCACTGGATGGGAGTAAAACTCCATTGTGGACAAACAGTGTGCAACTCTAGGACTATAGCTATAATACAAACCACAACACAACTTTTAATGAAAAATAATAGTATTGTAAATCCATTCTACTCAGGGAGCAGAGGACAGAATTGATCTATAATCGTTACAATAGTCGAGTGAATTGTGGGTGGTGAGAATGTACTTTTAACAGTTTATAATCATAGCCATATAAACCAATGCAAAATAGGTATAAATTAAGGGATGTAGGATTGCCAGAAATGCAGCCTCAAACACAAAATACTTCTAAGCGTTCTTTCTTTTAAAATGTAAACTACAAAAAATCGACATAATAGCCATTACATTTTTCAAAATTAAATAGAATTCACACACACACACATGCATGCACAATCACACATGTTGAGGCAATGTCCTGGGCATGGGAAACAGGATATCTTGTGGGCCCTGGGATCATCTCTATGACATTTTGTGCTGCCATCTTGCCCTGGTTGGTGACCATGTTATTTTGCTGTTCTTTGACAAAAAAAAGTCAAGATTTCTTCTTCATCTGAAGATGATGCATCATGCTCTGGGTTGTATTCCTCCCCATCTCCCTTCTTCTTCTGATACCTCCGCCTGTTCGACAGTGAGACGTGCACTCATGGCTTCAGCACAGAGAGAACAGCAGCTTTACAGCCTCTGCATGTAGAGGTACTGTATTAGTAAACAATGCTTTCAAGAAATGTTTATTTTGTGTCTGAAATAGTTTGAACTTGGGTCATCTAAGGGGTCGTGGAAAGGTGATGCTGCACCTGAACGTTTTAGTTCTGTCTAAGATCAATCAGTAGCACACATAGACTCAATTGCTTGTGTGTGTGTGTGTGGTAGTGTGTAACTGACTCTGTGACTGTGATACCCTGGTGGTGGACAGCTTACATGGAAATATGAATAAAGGCAATATTTACCTTTTTCTAATGTTGGAGTCACAAGGGTTAAAACTATGATTGATTTTGTGCTGGGCCAGCAGGTGGCAGCAGCCACAGCTGGAGATCACACCAAGTAGTTGATTTGTCCAACAACTTCAACAAAAGTTTTTGACTTTTTGACAAATATATCCAGGGCCGATGATGCCTGCAGGAGTGGCTGGTCCAGTGAGACGTGAGGTGTTGCTTTAGGTGTCTTGTAAACCACATACTATCCACACTTATACTATGTTTAACTTAAAAATGAGTATGTAGTCTGGGAGCAAATTGCCCGATGTTGGCGGTAGTACAAATGTAGTACAAATACTACATTTCTGTACTACAAATGGAAGTAGACAACATTTATTTCACTAGTATGGCTCATATGTCATCAGTTATTATGAAAACACTGATAGTGTATTCACAACACATTAACTATTAACTTTGTTGTTGACAATGCATATACAACTATACGGGGCCTGTTAGCTTGTTAGCCTGCAAAATTAGCATAGATGTTAGCGACTAGCTAGCTTGCTTTTGTTACAGTTGTTCACTACAGCTGCTAGCGTTGAAATTGTAAACAAATATGTAAGAATAAATATAGAGCTATGGTTAGCTGTATAACATTAATGCCCTACAACGATAATTGTGTACGTTTTTCATCCAGGGACCGACAGTGGGGCATGGGTGTGCTTGAGCTCCCCCTAGAGGAGGCATGGCAGCCACTGAAGTGCAATAAGTTTGTGCATTCTAGTGTGTTAAACAAAAAAAACAATGAGAATGCAGCAATATTGTAATACGTAACTGTAAAAGTCCCACATGTCTGAGTTTCACATAAAATACATTATGCCACAACGTTACGAGCATCTTGCACCACAGTGCCATCTTTGGTGAGGCACTGCCCCACATTCCCCTAATGTAAAATCGCCACTGGTCGGTTCATACGGAAGCTAGCCCAGCGGTACATATAAAATGGCTGCCGATTCAACCATTCTGGAACATTGATTTGAATGGGAATGACCGTTCTATCCGTTCATGTTCTGTGGTCTCTTCCCACATGGAGAAAGGGATACAATTAATTTAACATTTCTCAAAGGAATAAATAGGATAGGGAAATTTGTTAACAGCATTATGCAAAAAATGATTTAAGGATTAAAAGTATTAAAACAGGAATGATAGCAATGACACGCAAAATGTATTAGGTGCTGATAGATGCAATTTAGGCTCGTAAAATGTTGCCAAAAATAGACTTTTAGATTTTTAGAGAATTTAAACACATAGCCCATTCACCATAGAACTAAAATGTCCCAGCCACCACTAGGCATACCTAGTGTTATTTATATTGGTGGCTGATTCCCCACCTTTTTATTCACCACTTCATCACTGTAACTTCCCTATAACTTAAAGGGAAAACAGCCCTTTACAGTCTTTCATTGCTGAGATGGGAGAAACTGTGCATGGGACAACAATGGCCCGGACAAATGTGAGAGACTCTGAGACCACGTGGATGAACATTCTATGGTCTGATGAGACTCAAATGAAACTTTTTTGACCACACATCAGAATACTTTTTCACTGAAAGTGTTGCTGACGTCTTTTTTATAAAAGTTCACTGAACTGCTGACTAGCTCAGCCTGTCTTGTTTGTTTCAGCTAATATACTCTGACCTTCAGTTTTTTAATAAGCACTTTGATAAGCATCGGGGGAAGAAGCTCGCAAATAAATGTAAAAATCAAAATAACCTGAGTTGTAATTTGAACGAGGAGTAAATGTCCACCTCTTTTAGAGCATTTCAAATTACCACAGTATACGCAGTGTAATTAGGAATCTGTATCTGCCCATATCCCTCTGAGACACATACACATTTCCCCTGCGGGGTTAGCAGCCCCTGCTCTGGAGGGATTCAATGTCTCTAGCTCCTCTGCTCTCTGTTTTTTAATGCTAGTGGTGTGCTTTGTTTTCCATTATCATTTAACAGATTGTTTTTTAATGCTTGTGGTGTGCTTGTTTTCCATTATCATTTACTTGGCATCACTTTATCTTTTCACAAATTGTGAATCACATTCATAATGTTGATGCATTGATAAGTGCTTTTTATTTGAAATGTACTGTATGTGGATCAGGACAAATTGATCATACTCCTGTCATTAACCAAATATCCATATTCATTAGCAGAATCTATTAAAACCATTGGGACCAAAAACTATAAACCATTGGGACTGCCTGAAACAGACTATACAAGATAGAGTTGACATTTCTGTAAGTTGTTGGAAAATTAATTATTATCAAAGCTATTTTGAACCACTGATTCACTGTAGTGAATCAAAATATTGAACAGTATTTAACTAATTAAGATGTGTTTGAAAAAATCGACAGTGTAAAACACAAAATGTTCACATCTGGCCCAGGACCTTTGTCACACGTCATCCCCTCTCTCTCTTCAAGTCTTTCCTGTTTCTTAAAACTATCCAATTAAAGGCCAAAACATAATGTAACAAAAGAAATGCAATAAAATCATGTAGGTTATGATGAGCAAGGATCTAGTTCTGCACATGGGAACATCATGAATCTAGGAAATGTATAAGACTCACAGTCAGTCAAGATTCAGTGAAGATAGCCTACATGGCCTCTCATACTAACATGCATGCACAAACACATAATGACACATGTACGTGCACAAACTAAGCACTAAGCACCACCATACTAGTTCTGGCCATTATCTGATCTGACTCTTATTTCCTTTATCTCTGTATTGCATAAGAGGCTGCAGAAACATGTGACAAAAAGGTGAGTGAGAACAGGAAACTCACATACTTTGTGTGAAATTTGAAGAAGTTGGAGGCAAACAGGCAACAGATCAATTAAGAACAATACGGTTAAAATGGGATTTGTGCTGCCACTGGATGGATCACAAATATGAGTATGTCTCTACTCAGAAAAGAAAAACGTATAGCCTAAAACAGGTCTCAAGTTTAGGAACAAGTAATCCAGCGCACACCTGTTTGATTGACTTTTTAGTTTAATTCATATCATCAAATATTGGAGCGAACAAAGTGTCTTGCATTGTGGCTTCTTCAGGTTCGCTTTTCGAAGGCCTCAAGTTTAATCGAGTTGTCTGGTTTTGGTTAACCACAACATCTGCCATGATGTGAGGAGGTAGGAAACAGACATGAAAGACAGCGATGAAAGGCCATGCACTTTTCCTTCAACTTAAAATATTCCTCTCTTTTCAAGAGTTGATCATGTGGAGAGGGAGACAGAAGTGGAGTCAGTTAAAGAGTGAAAGCTGAGAAGATGTCAGAGCAGTGAATGGTGAGGTGGATAATTGTGCTCTGCCCCAGAGGGGCTGCTGTAATTGCCTGTTTTTTAATTCCTGACTCCTGACAACAGAAAAGCAGTAAGTCAGCATATCGTCTCCGTTGGGTGAAAACCTTGCAACTCCAATGTTGTGGACTTTCATGTTACATTACATTACATTACAGCATTTAGGAGACGCTTTTATCCAAAGCGACTTACATACATTACATTACAGTATTTAGGAGACGCTTTTTATCCAAAGCGACTTACATACATTACATTACAGCATTTAGGAGACGCTTTTTATCCAAAGCGACTTACATGTCATACCGTTGGCGGAGGCAGCCATGCAAGGTACCAACCTGCTCAACGGGAGCAAATTTGGGGTTAGGTGTCTTGCTCAAGGACACTACGACAGATTTTTTTCCCGGGAGGAGCTGGACTCGAACCACCGACCTTGCAGTTGCGGGGCAGGAACTCTACCTCCTGAGCTACTGCCGCCCATCACACCATGCACCACACTACACACAAACACATATATTTGCATGTCTTTTTGACTGTGGGAGGAAACCGGAGCACCCGGAGGAAACCCACGCGAACAC
>OMOT01026601.1:7808-20979 GCA_900312575.1 Acanthochaenus luetkenii | reverse complement strand
GAATCCGTCCTGTCACGGTGCAATTACAGCAGTCTGACAGGACGTGTTTGAAGGACGGACCTAGAGAGTGCAGACTATGCGGATGAAATGATTCACGCTGAAGGAAAAGCGCGGCAAAATAAATGAAGTTATGGTCTTGACCTTGTAACGGAGACGAGGCGTCGCCCGCTCTTTCACTTGAGCGATCTCCGTGTGTTGCATGGGTCAGTCGTGACTCGTGAGACCCATCACTGGTGGTAGTAGGATTTTTCTATACAATAGATGTGTTCACTGGAACTAGGCAAATGTTTATAGCCTCATATATGTGTCATTCTCCAATTGAAGTGGCATATTGGGGCGGTTGGAAACAAAACAAGCCAAGTTTCTGATCGTTTCCTATTAACAGATTGAACAAATACAGAGCTTAATCCCAAGTATAGTTTCATGTGTTTTATTGGAAAATGCATCACCTGGTTATGTTTTTCATCTGTGTGTTACCACATCGTGAAATGATTTTGTCACACAACAGCGCTTTTATTAACGTGCAAGGTGTTGACGAATTAATGGAGGCTTTCAAATAAGAACAAGTGTCAAGTTGACGACGCTCAGTTACTGAATTCAAAAACCATTGCGGAATAATCGTGAAAACTGAACAATGTAGAAGTAAGAACACTAATGGGGCAATCAATCACTGCCAAGCAACGGATAAAATATGTTATGTATGATTATGTATTATATATTATTGGGAGCGTGAACTAGTGTGCGAGTTCCACCTTCTTTCTTGACTTTAAGTGTTAAGTGTTGTAACAGTCACTTCCGCTGCTACACTTAAAGCAAGTCATTGTAGTTATCTTAGCTCAACAATGCCGTGAATCATTTTGCGATGACGGGGAAAACATGCAATTAACATGTAGACACAGTCTAACTGCCGTAAGCACTAATTCCAAATTTACCAACAACAGGATTTGATTTAACTATCCCTTGTGCTATTTTGGGAGCGTGCCTGTGTAGAAACATAGCTTGGATGCTAGAGGGAAAAGGGTGAGAGGAGTTATGTCATTGTGGTCATCAAGAAGGCTTTTATGGCTTTTTATTGTATTGTATTTTGGTGACATCTTTGGTAATGTGCGGTTATTGCAGTGGTGTCTTGCACTTCTCAGCAATCCCTTTGTCTCTGGACTGACAGCAGCTCCCAAACCCTCAAACCAGCAGGCTTGGGCTGCTCTACTGAGACTAGCCAAGCAACCACAAATAACACACCGCCAGAATTGAAGCGCGACCATGTGCGCGGAGACGGTAATATCCACACTATATAAACATATCAAAAAAGGTTTTATATGTGACAAATGTTTAGTTACATTATCATTGTATATTATTGCGTATCTATTACAGATGATAGCCACAAGCAAATACTGAACCAATAACAGTTACCGCTTACAGTAACGTTAGCACTAGACATATGTTAGTACTTAGCAATAAATCGTCCCTGTCGTGTGAAAACGCTGTATCTCCCAAATGTCAACTTTTCAGGAAGTAAGAAACACAGCCTTGTTTGATTGACCACCATGCATCTTGAGTTTATCCAACGGGTTTCATGGGGTTGTAGAATTTCCTCAACCCATAGAAGACCATCTCGTCCTTAACTGAAGTTAAAAAACGAAATTCACCGAATTGGATTAACAAGGTTACAATATAACATAACAATAAAGTTACTCAGTGTAGACTGCGGCTAATAAAACATGGAGGCCAATAAACCCACCAGTCCAAAAGGAAAAAGAGCATCATCTCTTCCTCATCCCTTCTCACCTTGCAGTGCTTTTCATCAGCAATGTTCGATGTTCACTCTAGTTTTGGCTCGCCTTGTTGTTCTGTTGATGAAGTCTGAGTGCCTGTAGGCGGCGCTCTTTTCTTTGTCTGTTCAGCCGTGGCGGCTATCGCTGCTCGTGCCAACTACCCGGTTCTTCTTCTGTTCAGTCCAAACAAACCGCTGTTGCTGCTCCCGGAAATGTAAAACGCATCACTTCCTGCGGGTCCGAGGGGTTTTCGGGAGAAAGACCTACCAGACACAGCAAATATAGCAAATGTGAAATCTTTCACGAACTGGGTTTAGGTTGCATTTATTTATTTGAGCATTTATTTATATGAAAATTACAAAACAAATAATAATAATAACATTACGCAATATCCTCTAAACTCACTGTTGGTTTCATCATCGGTGGCTAAACGCACAGCCGACCTTGTTATCTTGAACAGTCCACTCAGCAGTTCTGCATGGACGGCAGAGCCTCACAAGTGACCTTGAGATGAGTTCAGATTCAGAGGCGGTTGGGGGTCTGGGTGGTGGATTTACACGATCCTGCCTTGCCTTCATCTCCGCTCAGTGACCGGCCTGTCTTGTCGTTTCCAAAACGAACATTGATACTGACAAAGATCTACTCTCCGGGTTCATTCGCTTTAATAGTGTTGCGATCCTTCATGGCACATCAACATTTGTTTCGGCGAAAATGGAGGATTATCCTAAACAGCTGACACAAGCGTTCATTTGATCAAACACTTCGATGAATTATACAAAAGAGCTCAAGTCAAGGCAATCAATGTATTGTGCCCCGAGGGAAATTCGGTATGCGGCGAGGCTGAAAAACATTTAGGACACAACAGATACAATTTCAATAAATCAAAGTTTTTAGCAGTAGCCTTAAACAAGAACCCACGCTTTGTTATTATGGCTTCTTGGATGAATGAATATCTGAACCTCTTGGTATCCTGGAGTCAAGTTAATCTTGGCAGTCTGTAGCATTTCTCAGAGAAGAGATCAATAGTGCAGCATTTACAACACACCAGCAAGAACATCAGCGATGTAGAGAAGCTACGCGCAGCCTGATATATGGAGGATATACCTTATCTCATCTAGAGAGGCACATCCTCCAATGACCGTTTGTCTAAGGAAGCAGTTTAATTGTGCGTTAGTTAATACATGACAACTTTCCAGTGACACCAGTGATCTTTGGCAGAAATGTACATTTTAAAATGTCTAATGTTATTTTAATGATGTATTGTTTTTGCATATCTACAATTGTTTTACACTATTTCACGATTTTAACCTTTTTTTTTAAAGACAATGATCGTAATACTGCATAGGCCTATTTGAAAATCGTCTCTCTAAAGCCACCTGGCTGCAGGACAAGCTGTTTTACAGGTGTGGTAGAGTGACGATACACTGAAAGCAATACTATGACTATTTTCAAAATAAAAGGACAACCTCTGCTCCTATTATCAGACACTGTATAAGTTGTTCATATGACAACTCATTGAATATGGTGCAAAATGGTGTCACATGTTTTACATCTATACACAGCATATGTAAACATGTAATTCATGTTTATTTGGGACTTCCTGGTTATATATAGATTAGATATATATATATAAAAATAAAGGCTAAATAGGTGAAATAAGAAATTCATAATTCCAGTTGTGTGAAGCAGAGAAGTTCGCTTCAGTCTTGTTTGTGGAGCGCAAAAGAAAGTCAAAAACAAAAACAAAAAAAGTCACATTATTACAAATATTTCCAGTATGCGTTATTGCTTTTGGCTATAGATCCAAATAAGAATTTCCCAGAATGACATTGTGATTCCAACCAAGCATGGAATGAGCACAACTTGTCATATTAATTATTATTTTATGCCAGTGGGCAACCATGGAAGGACCGTTATTGCTTTACTGTATAAGCTCAATAGATTTATCCGTTAATATATGCAAACACTTTTAACTTTCATTATTAACCTCTGGGCAACACCAGTGTGTGTGTGCATGACACATAGCAGACAATAGAAACCCCATCAGCCGCGTAGGGCTGGAGTGAGAAAATTCAATAGTGAGCTTAGGAAATGAAAAGAGCAGTGTGATAAGAGAAATGACTGGGGATGATTATTTTTCCATCCCATATTGTGTGGCATCTCTATGAAAGGCCACGAGTGTCTGCCACTAGTGCTTCTGTTTTCGCGGAGTGGTCTAATCCCGGCTCCCCTTGCTGTCAGGTCTGCTGCGCCTCATTGTGTTCCTCGCCTATCTGGTTATCTACAGTGGCCAGAGTCGCATCACCTCATTGTTACGAGCATAATACATGTTGGGCCAAATCTGGGCTTTTCAGGAGCCATGACTATGAACTACTTTGAATGAGTCTGCCACAAAGTCCATAGAGGGCTGTAATGACATTCATAACCTTTCGCGTTTCCCCCCCACAGCAGCCGCTGATGGTCTGTCCCCCTTTGGGCTGGCAACACCAAAGGGAAGTCAGAGGAACCTCGGCGAAGTTAGAAGCTCTGTCGGTGTTTACAATTTGAGCGTATATGCCGTCACCCGTCACCCCATCTTTCATCTGCATGCTGGGAAGGAAAAGATGCCACGTTTATTCTATGGTCGCATTATTAGCTACCATGGTATCAGCCTCCTCCTTCTGTTGAATTCAATAGTGAGCAGTGCCGCCTAATGAAGTTCCTATGGCAGATGTGCAACAACAGAGTGAGGCTTGCTTAATGCCGTTAATCAAAAATGCATGCCCACCAATCATTACTCAGTAAAGCCCATGTGTCACGCTTCATTTCTCACACGCCAGAGTTTTCTTTTCGTTCACCCTGATCCGCACTGAAACGCACAACAGGCCCTGCATCATCGTGGCAGCGAGACGTAATCACGGCGCAATCGGCCCAATCACTGTGCAAGCCTCTTATCGGGCTGCGCGCGCTGTCAGGGCCTTGAAACACAATCAGATCCACCTCATGAATGAACAAACCCAGACGCTGACTGCCACTTTTAATTTGGTGAATTTGGCAAATGGTGAATTAATGGGGGCACATCGGGAGTCAGAGTAGTTTGGATCTAGCGAGCATGAGAAAACCGCATGCAAAGAGTGTTGTGAATTATGCTTCTCGCCCCTTAAAGGCAGTCATTAGAGCACTTAATCATAAAATATTGCTCCTTGAATAGGATACCAAGGCCTGCTGCGTTAGAGCACATTTTGCTCCCCAGTGCACTTTGCAGCCGTACATGCATTTTTCACACTATCAGACCTACTTAAAGGACAATATCTCCATTTGTTACCCTCAGGTCCTTTGTCATTCCTGCTATACTTAATTCATAACAACCGTGTTCTGCATGTTTTTCCATTATTAAAATTGTTTTGTATAAATGTTTTACTGATTGCATGATTGAATACCATCACAGGCTTTCAGTGTGTGATAATGCGCCCGAGATACCTTGAAACCCCACAAAAATCATTACATCTGATTCCATTTTTAACATTGCAGCATTTATTTCTGCGAAGATGCTCTATTGCGCAGAAAACAGCATTTAAAAGAGAGGAAGGTATTTATCATAATAACTTGTCAGAGAAAGAAAAGTGCATTTGAACGGCCTTTTAATCAAAGTGACCAAAATGCTCTGCATATCAAGGGCCTTGACATTTTCCATGCTTTCAATTCAAACTGATGTTGCGCAAACTATTTTTCACCTCAGGCTGGAAAACATCGTCTCTTTCCCCTCCACATTTAAAATATCTCTGGGTACACAGTACGCTGAACTAGTGTGAAGATTGTCGATGTTTGGTTCCAACGTTTTTATTAATAGTTCCTCAAACTCTGGCTCTCTAACCAATTAATTGGCATCACATAAGTTGCAGTTAACACCTGCAATTTGTCAGGATGTGGAAACATAGTTGTGAAATAATATTAGAATTCATGTGTCTCTATTTTATTTATTTTATTTTATTTATTTATTTATATGTTTCATTCTATCTTTGGTGTTATCCTATCTTTTGATAATTGTTGAGACTTCCTGTTTCCTGTTACGGTCTCTGCTATGGTTTCCCAGAATCTTCATACCGCTGAAGTACGCGTGCTTGAGATCGGAGAGGAACACTGCTCTTATTATTCATCATGCAGTCTAGCGTGGTGGATTGATGATATCAAAGTCACTTCCTGTGCACTCCTCGCCAGAACTTCCTGATTGCTAATACAACTGTGGTGAGTCATGCAAATGTTGTCGCTCAGATCAGCACCTCTTTGTTGCCTTGCAGCTGCCTCTTCTTCTACGCTACAAAGAATGTTTTGGTTATGATATGTCCTTGTTCCTGTGTCACTTATTATAATTTTTTTACACCTTTATGCATATTTTCTTTAACTTTTTAGCCTTTGATGGATTTGTATTTTTAGGGAATAACACACCCGTCTTATCAGCCTTGTTTTGAGTTCTATTTTGATGTACCTAACAATACAGTCGGCAGAGGAAATTAATACAAATTCGCCAAAAAATGATGCTACAATACATTTGTACTGCTTGTTATATTTTGATTGACATCTCTCTTCAAACTCTACGTGTGGTGCCGGAGGCTCGTTTCCAAGGTAACTACATTAGTTTGTCTTTGGCATGCCGGCAATTTCAACAAAGGCACAATGATCTCAGCATGGTGGTGATATCCGAATGGCCACAATCATGTTCCTCAAATCAGCTGCTACCATTGAGCCTTTGGTAATGCAACGTGCCTCCAATCGGTCATGAACTGAGCGTGGATCACCATTTCTTGTTGCCTTCGAAAAGTCCCCAGGAATCCTGTTTCATAAAGAAAACGGCCTCTGATATGTATTGTGTGGTATCCTACATTATTTCCGCAGTGGCTCTATTTTTGGGGAGAAAGGCGGAGAATGATTCAGCAGGCTCCAGGCTGGAAGGACTCCAAACTTGTCGGGATTAATTGCAGCAGTGTGGGCGCTTCAACACCTGCGGGTGACTCAACTACAATTTTAGCCTCCTAAGTCCACCTCTTATCAAATATTTGGTATAAATCCCCAAATAACCTTATGAGCCCGGTTCCATCCGGGTCAGATGGACACGGGGTTTACTGGACTTGGCCTCTATTGCTCCACCTATTATCAACCATCATAACTAGAGGCTAGAGAAGCAGGCTGGTGGCCGTAGAGTCAGATCCCCGGACTGGCTGGGAAAACATTTGCAGTTATGGTGGTCAACTGTGTGAATGCAAAGGAGAGGGGGGGGGAGAGCTTGTGGGCCCATTCAATCTTCCCAGAGACGTTTTGACAGAGGGTCCCTGGATGAATTAAGGTTAAAGCCGCGGTAGGCGAGTCTGAAGAGACACAGGAAGACAGACGCACTCAGCCCCCGTCCACCACCCACAGAGTCAGCGGGTGATTGCTCTGAAAGTGTTACTCAACTGGTCCGATGCCTGAGCCACTACATTTACTTTGAAAAGAAATAGCAGCTGAAGAGTCTGACATGTTATCTAACTGTCTCGTTTATGTTCGTGCAACATGGGGATTACTTTTGTAAAAACTACCTATTGCAGCTTTAAAGGAAAATTACCAACACTGTTATGTATCCATCCGTGATGTTCAATGCATTTTGTGATGAAGAGTTGTAATTTACCTTTTTATTGTATCCACTTACCCGTAACATGTGTAACTATGTTGTTGGTGATTATTATAAATTGTGTTTGTTTATGGTTCGAGAAAAATAAAGATCAAATCAAAACCAGGTCCACTGATTTTCTACATTTCCCAGAATGCCCTTTGCCAGCCCCGCGGGGGGGGTGTCGAAAGGCATTCTGGGAAATGTAGGAAGAGAACCTACCGAGCATCATTATGAGCATTTTCAGTAGTGGAGCGAGATGTTTTCCAGTCTACAAAAAGCGCCCCTTACTCAAAACACATGTCTTTTGGCTGCATTGCATTCTGGTCTATTGAGGCTACTGTCTGAGGATAGATTGCTATCTCTGCCACTCATGCAATGGATTTCTGCCTGCATGAATGATTGAGTCTAGAAAGAAGGGACTGACACCAAAACCTGATGTTTACGTTGATGTTTTAGAATGACCAAAATACCTACGTTTGGCCAATCATCCACGGGAATAAGAAAAAACTAAATGGGCCCACAAATGTAAGGTACATCGCCAACAGCTGCATTTTAACAATGTTAAGTGGTTTAGGGTGGATTTCCCCCTTTTTTTTAAATGCAACCAATAACCCTTTAACTGCATCTCAGACTCATTCTAGGACTTGTGTATATAGAGTACACTGTATTTTTCTACGCTTGATGGGCTCAGAGAAATACAGTTCTGCGGTACAAACATAGTTATAGGCTAGAGAACCCAGAGACCCATTTTGACGGAGGCCTCCGCTTCCTTACCTCTCAACTCCAGTGTAGTCATCACTGTTATTCCCCCCTGTGTGATCCTTGGACTGGGCCACTCAATCACTCCAACTCCCAGCGCCTTCTCCATGATGAAGAGACGCGTTCCCTCCGAGCTCTTCTTAAAAACAAATGGATGTGATTTCTACACCACTAGACCAGACCCGGTTTTTGCTGAACCAGGAAAAAGCACCGTGCTGTTTTGTCACTTCGGCGGTCTATATCTCACTCCACAGGCGATAGGTCGTTGTTGTTGTTGTTGTTTTTTAAGCAGACAGATTGATGCATCAGTTGCCTGTTCTCCGCTCACTATGTGTAGCCCGCCTACTCCCCTAATGTCACACAGGCAGAATCGCACCTGAGTTTCGTTGTATGACAAATATGCTATACGTTCTGTTATGGACAGTGAAAAGAGGCTGCAGCGGAGCAAACCAGACGCTGGTTAGGATTCCATTGCCTTTCCGTTTGAAAAGTCTATTCCCTTCAGACGTGCAAACAAAGCTTAAATATTGTTCTTTCTCCGGCACACTGATCTTTTCCTGGATGCACTGTGACCGTATGTTTTGTCGAGGTTTGGTTTGTTTTTCGTTTTCAAATGTGAATTGGTGTAACGCCTAGAATACGGAGGGGGTTTCTATATTGTTGTTTGCTCACGTTAGATAATAGCATCTGTCATAAAACATTAAACATGTGACCTGTGAGTGTGAGGAGGATAACGCATCCTAATTAGTTTTAGCTGAGGCAGGAAATCTTCCATGCGTAAACGGTAGACTTGCAGACCGTACTTTTTATGCATGTTCTTCACTGTACCTGGATTATCAAAGATTTTGTTCCCCAGAAAAGTGCTATACTGGAATTTTTCAATTAGAAGGCATCATTCCGTTTTCATGCGTCAAATAGACCTTGAAATTGTATTTCCGCAGGGAGATGTTATCGGTGCTATACCGCTTTTAATTGTGTCTGGGTGGGAAATAAGGAAAGAGAGTAGACTTGATACAGACTACAGTATATTAGTCAAAAGAATCTCCGTTGTCGTGTCTTCACAAGCCGTTCCTGAAAGGGCCATCTGTGTTGCAGCACTACGAAGGTGTCGCCACAGTTGTTCTGATGAGATTCAAACGTGTAAAGAGACATATATTTGTATCTGTAAAATACGGCGCCAAGACAAATTCAGTAGAACAATTCCGATCGAACAAGGTGTCTGGTGTAGTTTCAGCTCCTCTGTGGTACCAGGATTGGGTCACGTGTTGCGTTTAGGTTCAGCATGACAAACTCAACAACGTGTTTACTTACTATAACACAGTCTATACTCGCGGCGAGGCTTATTCAGCGCATCGTGTTTTTCTCACGAAAGTCATGATTGAATTCCTGAAAAATATGGTGTGAAGAAAATAGCACTGACAGCTGGAGATGAAAGTAGATCATAGGAACGTGTGAATCAGAAAAACATACTAGACATTAGAGAAATACATCTGACACATAATGTAAAGGACTATAAAAAGCCACCTATATTTGTGCAAAATTACAACTGAAGGTGTTTCCAAAGTGGCATGTTACATGGTGCTGCCATGCCAGTAAGCCCACTCCAGCCGTCCCATTGGAATGACACCAGGGTGTGTGGTAAATAGATGTGTCAAAGGCCCCAGCATCAACAGGAATAGGTGAGCGTGTGTCGATGCCTGGCAGCTTCTAGTAAAGGAGCCGTCGTTTTCATAAATGACTTGTTCTCTTTTTCGCCAGCAGTAATCTGTCTGGCTTTGGCGTCTTCCGCTCCACCCGATAATGAGGCACCTCCAATCTCGCCCAGGGGCTTTTTGTAGCTGCTCTGCCAAATTTGCACTTCTGAACAACTTTTAATTATACTCCATGGAAATACACCAGTGGTGGTCTACAGCACTGGGACGCTGAACCATAGTTTAAAAAAAAAAATCATAGCTGTGTAGTTTTAGCCGGCGTTCCTTCATTTATCCCTATAAGACCCCGTGTAAGACGCTTTAAAGATAAGTGCGTTCCGTTTCAGCTCCAGGATACGGCTCAAACTTCATGCCCACACGTGGTTTCTAAAGTATTTGCCCTTTGCCACTTGCCTAAACCAGTTCAATTTTCCAATATCCATAGTGTTGGCTCATTACAAACGGTACATTAGTGGAGTTGATGATGAATCGCCTGTCAATAGATAAAGAATGACTGACGATAGTCATTAAAACAAGTCCATGACAAGGCTTTGCCATTAAAAGATGTCTTCTATTGATTTTCAGTCATTGACATTAATTATGCTGAAGAAAACATAAGGTTTCTTCCATTTCTTTACCTAATAAGGTTTTCTTGGAAGTTTGTCCTTGCAGCCTCGAGGGTCTAATGCCGGTGGTGCCGGGTAGTTTAGGCCTCGTAGAACAAGTAGACTTGATATGTCCCGCTAAAAAAATGATATTGTGTCTTTGTTCTGCTTCCCCGTGTCTGTCTTGTTGTTCAGGTAGATCTAGTTTGCCTCATTTTCTGTCGAGTCCTTTGAGACATGCTGTGTAAATAAATGAACTTGAAAACAGGTTTCATATCCCCTTAATCGTGTTCCCTCTCAGCTTACATTATTGTCTACAAAAACACGACGGACTGAGCCGCGCGTGCTGAGACTTACACCGCCCATATGGTGCGTCAGATGAACACTGCCGTCGTAAACCCACGGATCATGAAACGTAAGATTCCTCTCAGAATGGGGCTGTGCTTTAATTAAGAGGCGTGAAAGGAAGCACCAGCCCACTTCAGTACAATGAACATCGCTGCTGACTCCAGCTGGTCCACTTTTACCACAATTGCACTACATTGCCTTTTTGCTATTGAAGTCTGTAATAGTTTTGACATTCAGGCTGTGGGAGGCTGAGTCGATGTTGAGCAGCCTACGTGCCAGGAACAGGGCAGAAAGCGTTGGGAGCTGGTTTAATTACCAACCGAGGTATTTCACCTTGTTTGCAGTTTTCTTGGTGAGAAATACTTGCACAAATTAGAGCCTCGGCCTACATTATGTACATTGTCTGTCCTTGTACCATCTAGGGACCCAGGAACTGCAGGTGCAATTTAGCTTTCTAGCTAATTCTGGGACAGTTACTAACTGTCCATTATCCCTGTTACATGTAATGTAATGTAATTTAATTTAATTTAATTTAATAGTTAAATAAATAAATAATACAAATACAAATAAAATAATGAAATGTATCCGGCTGATGGTCTTGGCTTATTGGAGGCTGGTGATAAAATGGCATCATCCTTAATAACTCAACAGTCTGGGTTTCATTATATTCTGAATCATAAAAACAAAAGGCAATATACAGTATAGATGAAAATGTTGTCCTTTATTAATATGGGGTATTTAGGGTAGTTTATGGGCGCTTCAGCTGCATAACAAGGGGGAAAGGTGATGATGGGTTTTTTAAATCATCATAAAGTACCATGTCTGTTTTCGTAATAATTATTAATATTGTATTTTAGGGTTGGACCGATATATCGGTTTGCTGTTATATCGTCCACTAGGTACTTCCATGACCACAGCTACATAAAAACGGTCTGTAAAATGCACAACATTTTATTTTCATTGTATTTATTTTCAATGTATTCCTAATCTATCCCAGAGTTTCCCTACCACTGAATGGGTGGTGATGGTGTTGGTGATGGTGATGGGGGAATGGAGTGAGGGTGTCACACTGTTGCAGATAGCCGATATAAGCAGAACCTTAATTTTTGTATTCAATCAGTGGAACAATATTTGAGTGTGTAAAGAATGTACGTTCACGCACCACGGTGGCACGTTTGATGGTTTTCCTCTCATCAAAGTCAGCATGCAGCAAGCCAGCGGTACGAAGCGTCCTTCCTCCTCAGGGTTCTTGCCTTTTGTCACAAGGGCAGAGCCTCTTTATCTTCCTCCTCCGCCGCCCAGACAAGGCGACGGGCCGTGTCTGCCGACTTGTGCCTCACTTGTTACTGATAACGCAGTCATGTAAACAGGAAACGGCGAGTGGGCACAGCCATACAAATGTTTCAAAAGCTAGCATCAGTCTCCGCTTTGAGCCGTAGCTATGCCGCCCGACGAGCAGCCCCACATTTCACATGATACGCTGTAATTAAAATATTAAAATACATTCCCCAACTTCTTTCAGCTCCTGCTCAGACATGTCCAATCCAATCCGAGAAACATTCTGTCTTAGTTTTCCGCCCTAGACGGCCTTTCCATTTCAGACCGTATGCTTTGTGTCCTGTCCACCAGGCAGAGGCGTGTAATTAGAAAAGGTGCCCGCAGTATTGCCAGCTGTCAGTTCAGCGTTGCTGGAGTTGAGAGAAACCAGTCACTGCATCGTGGCGTTCATAAGTGGCATCACGATCAGGCCTGAGAGCGCTGGCTCTTGTTGCTGATATGATGTAAGCAGAAGAATGATGGCGCCGCAGCACATGAACCTTCATCAGTGGGTTGACCAGGGCTGGTCAGTTTAAATGGAGTAATTACTGGCGGCACATTGATGATTAATGATACGCCAAAGATAGAAAGGAATGGTGTTAATGTGCGGCATCTGTCAAATTCATTTGAGGAGCTCGTCCGCTTTCTATTCCTCGACACGGAAATAGGAGCTGATGTGAATTTGATTTGTTTGTTTTTGATAATGTCGCATCATATTCTGCCGTCAAAGCAAAATGCCAGCGAGCGCGTTTCCCCTGTGACGCGGTCGGGATGAAACATCAGTAATTGTGGCCACGTGGGCGGTTGACAGTTGTGTCCATGTTGACATATGGCACCATTAAAAACAACAGACCCACTGTTCCGGAAGAGGCACGACAACAGTGTTGCCTCAGATCTGACGACAGCGCCCATCTTTCCAGTGTCGTCGCTGAACCGTACGTCTCTTTGTTCAAGACAGACGCATTTTCATGGCTGGCTTCAGGCTCTAATAGACCATTGATTCGGCCCGGAGTCAGCCAGGTCTCTGATTATTTATTTTCCTCTCGAAAACAC
>OMOT01026600.1:0-13944 GCA_900312575.1 Acanthochaenus luetkenii | reverse complement strand
CTATAGTCCACAAGCCGGTTCTCCCACCGACCGGGTTCCGAGGCGCACAGGTGACCCGACGCGGTTGACGTGGGCTTCAAATTTGAATTGTGTTGCGCGTCGCAGACTGCGACTTAAGACGCGGATACGATACCTTTGGGGGGTTTAGCGGGAGCGCGCCTCAAGGTGCGCGCCGCAATAGTCCAACTTAATGCCGGTCACCTGGCAGCCTAATTAGTGGAGGACGTCGTCCAATCGAACCGACGCAGCGCTGTCATTGGCTTGAGCGACTTGACACGTGGTCCCCTTCTGGTTTCTGGGTCCCCGGCGTCGCAAATAGCCTTTAAAGATACCGAGTGTTGCGGCTATAAATGAAATCCGAGTAGTCGTTCTGCATGTGTGAGCGGAGCTCTCTTGTCTCCAGTGATGCAGTTCGTGCTGCTGCTCCAGCTGTGCCTCTTAGGATTTGGTAAGTGGCGTGGTTCCGATTTGTGTTCGACTAATGTGACGCAAATACTGTCCTTCCACAAACTGCACTATATTGGCCTTAACTAGTTGGTAGGAGACAGTCCCATCTTCACTCGGGGCCAAGTCCAGTGTTGACGTTAGCAGCTGTTCATTCCTCACCCCGGAGCCTCTCAAGTCTCAACAGTTCTGCTGTCAACTTTGAGAAGCTTCTGTTTGGTTTTGACTCCTGAATGAGGTGCGGCTGTGTGTCCCAGGCCTTGAAGCGACAAAGATGCTCGTCTGGATAACGTTCAAAAAGGGATTATAGTCGGTGAGAGAGCGTCACCCGCGTGTTTTTCCCTCTTCATCGGGATGTGATTAGGAGGCATTAGTGTCTGTTAGAATAAAAACACCACCCTAACTAGTTTCCCTTATGTCTCAACGCTTTTGTTATAACTTAGTGAATTATAGACGGGCACAGTATTCAAGTTGTGTATCAGAAGATGCCCAATATATATTTGGATCTTTTTAATCTTCAGTCAATTACATACTGATTTCTGAGCAATACAACAGCAGCATTTGTCTCATTACTATTTCCTGATGCCTGTAGCTATTAGTTGCTATGGTAATCCATGCAGCTTACGCTAATAGATAATTGACCTGTAGGAAAATAACGGCATACATTTATGCAGGTCGCACACATTTACAATATTTAATTGGCTGAAAGGCAGACTTACGCTTAGATGTTGTGCCGAGTTGATTCTATACACAACTGGTATGTTGTTGCTCCCACGCCGGGATCCTTGTTATCATGGGAACTTCTTGAGAGTGAGTGAGTGCACGTTAATACAGATGTACTCCAGTCAGGAACTAGGAACCGTGTTCTTCATTGGCTGCTGAGCTTGTTGAAATCTGACACCACCACTCTTATCTCTGTTTCACAGCTAGACTTACTTACTGCACATGGTGGGGAAAACTTATGACTCTGCTCACAGGGGATCGATGTAATCACTTTACTGCAAGTGTGTTATTTACCGTCATAAAATTGTCATTTGTTGTCAGTGGTTTATCTTTAGCCTAATCATGTGTTTATGGTTCAGACTTTCTTGTGACTATATGCAGTTGTGATGTGGTTGTAATTCAATGTTCTATACCCTCAATTTTATGTTCTTCTGCAGGCTTGTCATGGGCCAGTCCTGGAAGGAAGTTCCTCATGATGTTTCCCCCACATAATGACCCAACACCGTATGCTATCAGCCATACGGTCACCATCACAACCACTGGTGTTTGGACCTCAGTCACTGTGAAGGTTCTGGAAAGCGGCTTCAGAAAACACCTCTTCCTCTCTGCTGGCGTGTCCAAGACCGTCCCCCTGCCGTTGTCTGTGGGAATGACCAGTGCGCGCTCCTCCTCCCTCCTCAGTGTTAAATCGACACAGCCCGTTTCAGTTCTGGCCTCGTTCTGCACCCCGACCGGTTGTGATCACAGCCTCCTTCATGATGTGTCCTCCTGGGGGACCCACTACTATCCCGTCACCCCGAAGTTCCCTGACCAGACTGCTGTCAGCCAAATGGTGATCACCAGTTCGCAGCACGAGACATCCGTGGACGTGGTTCTCTCGGGGGAAGTGGTGTTCGAGGGCAGCGTGTACCCCAGGGGTAGTATCCTTAACTTCAGTGTAGGGATGCTGGAGAGTGTTCATCTCCAGAGCAACGCCAGCCTCTCTGGCTCCGAGATACGCTCCCGAGAGGCCGTGTGTGTTGTGGTTGGTTTTACCTGCTTCAAAAACGCCACTGGGAATTGCTCTTATGGATTTGCTGATCTAGAGCCAGTCTCCCACTGGGGTTTTGATTACATTATCCCTCCCTTGGTAAACACTGGCATGAGCGCCAATTTCCTGTTGGCAATGGCTACCGTGAACTCTGAGCTGGATATCACTGTCGGCACTAGGCGGAAGACTGTGGCTGTTGTTAGTGGTGTCACGGAGGTCATCCCAGTCGCGAGCTCGGCTGAGATCAAAATTGCTAGTGACAATCCCCTTCAACTTGTTTACTTCCGACATGGCAGTGGACAGCCTTTCTCATCTCTAGTAGTACTGCGTTCAGTAGATGATATCTGCCAGACTCTACCCATGTTTGTTTCAGTTGACATGAATGAGCAGCTTGTTGACACTACCCGAAGATGGAACTTCTTTTCTTCTCTTATCGAAATTTCCTGGCGGCCGATCTTTGCTCGGCCACTTGATAATACAAAGCACAGCTCTCTTCGCACGGATACAGATGTGGGACTCTACCTGAGTACAATGAACAAAGAATTGTATCCAGCAATATGTGAGAAAAGTATGTATTATGGCTCTTTTGGATGGGTTTCCATGGTTATTTGCTGACTGCTTTGGCCTGCAAAGTAAAACATTTAATTGTTCATGTTAATTGTTTCTTAGGTCTCTCCTGCCCATCTAACAGTGAATACCGCCTATGCTCCCATCCTGTGTCTGTCTGCGTAGAAACTCCCAGTCCTTCAGCAATGACCTGCAAGGAGGGCTGTTTCTGCAAACCTGGTTTTTTCCACAGTGGTGGGAATTGTGTACCAAATTCTGAGTGTGGCTGCACTTACAATGGAGTTTACCATGAAATGCATGAGAACTTGTATCCTGATGAGCACTGCCGGGTGAACTGTACCTGTGTTGGCCATGGTCAAGTGCAGTGTACCAACCACACATGTCCAAATGGAACCAAATGTGCAATCCAAGATGGCCACTGGGCATGCCATGCGTCACAACCCGTCTGCACACTCATGGGCGGCAGACACTTAAGGAGCTATTATGGACATAGCTTTGATTTTCATATGGGAAGCTGCCGCTATGTTCTATCCCGCGCTTGTGACAAGGAGCAGTCTGACCCCGTTGTTCTTATCCAGCAAGGTCGGCTGTACCTGAGAGTCTACGGAGTGAACATGACTTTGGAGATGGCGCATTGGGACAAAGTAAAGGTAAATAATGGCACATTTACCAATATGAGCTGTTCAGTGTGTCTTGTGTTTAATCGTCCTTTTTGTTAACTCTTTATTTTCCAGGTTGACGGTGTTTTATTGGGTCTTCCTGCTCAGCTTGAACACATGGCAATCGTGCAGTCTGGTTTACTGACTCGTGTGGTGTTGGACACCGGGGTTGTTGTCACTTATGGTGGACCTAACCTAATACAAATAGTCATTCCTGCCTCTCATGGAAAAATGTGTGGACTGTGTGGAAACTTCACTGGCAACACTACAGATGACACGCAGAATCCCAGTGGCAACCTGGCGGTTGATGATTCCAACTTTGTCTCCTCCTGGGTAGTTTCACCATTTGGAACCAATTTTTCTGAGGGATGTGGGGATTTTTCTTCAGTGTGCAACTCTACCATGGCTGTCGAATTTGCGTCCGATAACTTCTGTGGCGTCCTGTCGTCTCCTGCAGGATCGTTCAGCGGTTGCCACTCCACTGTGGATCCACAGCCGTTCTTTCAGAATTGTGTGAATGACTCGTGTATGTCTAATGGCAGTATAGCGCTGTATTGCAGTAGCTTGGGATACTACACATTTGCATGCCAAGAGGCAGGAGCTGAGGTCCAACCATGGAGGGGGGAAAAGTGTTGTAAGTGTTATTGCTCTTGACTGGCTTTATTTAATGTCATGATGTGCATGTAAATCATACTGGGTCCATATGCAGGTTGGATGACCGGTCTTTTGTGAACTTTTTTTTCTTTCTCTTTCCCCACAGCCATCTCATGCCATAATAACTCCCACTACGATATATGTGTTAGTGCATGTCTTGAGTCCTGTGTTTTATCTGATGTCCCCTGCTCATGGCCCTGTGTTGAGGGATGCCAGTGTGACTCTGGCTATGTGCAAAATGGGACTGGCTGTGTCAAAGCTGAGGACTGTGGTTGCGTCTACCATGGGCACAACTATAAGGTGAGTTGTCTACAAATGATTTGGTTTATACCAGCTAGCGGTTATACATTTTGACTTCCTCAGTGCAGTTCATGTGTGGTTTTACACCCGTATAAACTAAATTGATTACATGCGGTTTGGGCAGCTTTCCTTAACGTCTGAGAAACTCGTTTGATTGCTGAGGGTGTATTCTGTTATGGCGCATTGCATCTGACGCCACTGCAGGTCAAGCTTAAACACGTGTGCCATGCCTCAGTTGGCCCATGCACTGTTAGAGACATGATTGATTAATGGTTTGGCTGAAAGTGCATGTCTCTCACCTGTATACGGGGCATGACTAATCCTAGGCCTTTGTGTTATCCTGGGTTGTCGGTTGGATGCTTTGTGTTTAGAGAGCAGTTGAGTAACACATACTCACAGTGACTCATTGTTCTCTGTAGCTGGGGGAGACATTCTGGGCTGAGGGATGCTCTGAGCGGTGTAACTGCTCTGCCCCTTCCACCATGGGCTGTGAGCCGGCCTCCTGCCCTGAGGGAGTGAACTGCACCCTTAACGATACCTGGGGCTGTGCAGGGAAAGGTAGGCCCTGCCGGTTCTGCTGGGTTGGTCAATGCTGTCACAGACTTGAGTGTTGTTCACCCAGCTGCACCATGCATACTGATTAGTTTGTTTTTTTAACTCCTTGTTCACAAATGTGATTGTGTGTGTGTGTGTGTGTGTGTGTATATATATATATATATACACGGTACATACACACACTCTCTCTCAGTCCCATCTTTTGTTTTTTTAAACCTGTGATTCACACCACAAAGGCGATGGGAATTTTTTGTTGTCTCAAATCTCTTATTTAGTGTTACTGTACATAACCCAACATTTGCGTCTATCAAAATGTATATGCAGTGTGGCTGAAAATATGCTAGCTGATGTGTGCAGTTTTTCTCCCTTTATATCTGATAAGTCTTCTGCTCCTCCCCCACTTTGTCTCTTAGCAATGTCCTGCCCAGTGAATAGCCATTATGAGTCATGTGGCACGGCCTGCCCTGCCACCTGTGAGAACCCATCCAGCTCAAGCTCCTGCACCCTGGCCTGTGTGGAGACCTGCCAGTGTGACCCAGGATTCATCCTGGAAGGTGATGTCTGTGTCCCCTTCCTCCAGTGTGGCTGCACTCGCAACGGCTCCCGTTACCACAGCAACCAGACCTTCTGGGCTGATGAGGGATGCACTGAGCAGTGCGTTTGTGACCCCCACACCCACCAGATCCAGTGCCAGTTGGCTTCCTGTGGCCCTTATGGATACTGTGGTCTCCGTGATGGAGTCAGGCACTGCGTGCCACACCCCTGGCAGACATGCATATATACTAGTCATCACTTTACCACCTTTGACCAGCATGACTGTGATTTTCAGGGCACATGCCAATACCAGTTACTGAGCATATATGGACAGAGGCGAGGCCTTGCTGCTATTGAGGTTCATGTCCGGACTGATGGACATCTAGAGTCAGCACTTCATGTCTTGGTCAATGTTAGTGGTAAACTGGTGGCGATGAACAGCAAAAACATTGAGACGATAGAGGTGAGTGCTAGTATCCTGCTGTTGTCATTACTGCAGTTGCTCATACAGTTGCATGCCACACAAAGCATTACATGAAAATCATCTATGAATTTTAGACACTGCTAGAGAATCCAATTATTTATGAACTATTGCAATCAAGGCAGAAATAATAATTAGGGAATTGGATATGAAAGATTCATTCTGAAAATGTGTTGCCATGTACTGAGTGTTGAATGCAATGTTGGCACCCCCTACAGGTGGATGGTGTCAAGAGGAGCATGCCATATCTACTTAGCCCCAATACATTGGCTTCCTTTATGGGGCTGCAAACTTACATTTACACAGACTTTGGCTTTGTTGTCAGCCTGAGCATACAGGGCAGAGTTAGCATTAGTCTCACACGTAAATATGCCAATGCTACCTGTGGCCTTTGTGGTAACTTCAACTCTGACCCCGCTGATGACCTCATGGTGACTGGCACACAAGAGCGTCTTAGTCCTGAGCAGTTTGGAAAAGCCTGGAGAAGTGGACACAATCCTTGGTGTGTGGAGGGCTGTCTAGGAGGAAGTTGTCCAAACTGTTCATCTGAGCATTTGGCCCGCTACTCTGACCCAGGGGCTTGTGGGAAGATTCTGGAGGTTAATGGACCATTCAGACACTGTCATAGCAAAGTGGACCCCTCCAGCTTTTACAAGCGCTGTGTCGGTGACCTGTGTCTTCATGGAGGTCTCCAGCCTGCACTGTGTAACTCCCTGGCTGAGTATACTGCCGTCTGCCTTTCCCACAAGGCTACCATTTATCCCTGGAGGAGACCTGGATTCTGCTGTGAGTGTTAATGTGCTTCCAGCTCTCTGTTATGCAAGTGAATTGAATTAATATGCTCTGTTTAAGGTTCAGCATCATTGTGCACCAAAATGAAATGTGGAGTGTTTGCAGAAGCATGTGCGAGCACGCATTTCGTCATGTTTGATTAATTTATAGTGTCTCTTGAATGAATAACTTTGTTTTGAGGCCACAACCTCCCAGCTGCCATTGGACCACTAGATGGTACTAATGCATCACTGGTCAACCCTAACCTTGTTTCCCTGTCCTTCTGCCCGGTCTGATGTGTGCATCTCTACCTCCACAGACCTGTCCTGTCCCTCCAGTACCAACTACAGCATGAGTTCTGCTACTGTTCACGTCTGCCTCGGCTGGCGGAATAACACGGTAGAGATGCCTCAAAACATTGGGGAGAACTGCCTCTGCCGAGCAGGCTTGGTTCACAGTGGCAACCTCTGTGTCCATCCAGAGAACTGTGGTTGCTCTCACCATGGAGAATATCTCAAGGCAGGGCAGGAGCTGTCTACCTGTGAACAAAGCTGTTTGTGTCATGCTGGGGGACGCATTACTTGTCGTCACGTCTCCTGTGGGAAGGATGAGGAATGTACCCTTATTAGGGGTGTTCAGGGTTGCCATCCCAAACCCAGAGAGGGACACTGCTCTGTTGATGGTAGTTCCCAGTACACCACTTTTGATGGACAGACATTTGAGTTTCATGGTTCGTGCAACTACACCCTGGCCTGGACATGCTCTCTCAAGGAACTAGATGTGGAGCCTTTCATAATAGCTGTACAGGGCAGGCAAATATACCTGCAAGTCTATAAGATGCATTTTAAGATGTCAAATGATTATCCTGGAAAAGTTAAGGTAATTCAAGTAATGAATTTACTATGCTTGATCTCTAAGCTGGTACTATAGAATCATGTGTATTCACTAATTGTATACAGTTTTATTTTATATGAATTATTTCTCTTAGGTAAATGGAGTTCTAGAGAACCTGCCATTCTCCCAGAACAATGTCACTGTGCTTCAGAAAAATGGATGGCTAACCATCAACGCTTCGCGGTCAGTCCAGCTTATTTCAGGCCTGTACGACCGCATTCTGGTCAAGATCCCAGACATTTACCGCCAGACCACTTGTGGCCTTTGTGGGAACTACAATGCTAATCCCTCAGATGACCTCCAGCTGTCCAACAGCACTCTGATCTCTGATACTGACATCTTTGGACCATCTTGGAAGTGGTTTGATACAGAGTCATATTGCGACAATATATGTGATGGTACCTGCCAGCTCTGCCGGTCCCCTGTGCCCAAGTACACCTCTGACCTATACTGTGGCCTCCTCACCCAGCCTAGGGGACCTTTCTCCAACTGTCAGCAGGTAGTGTGCCCACAGAACTATTATTCATTCTGCATGGCACACCTTTGCATTACAGAGGGGCAAAGCCAGGCCCTGTGTGATGCACTGCAGGCCTATGCGGCAGCATGTCAGGAGGCGGGAGTAAATGTTGGCCTCTGGAGGAACACCACAGGCTGTAGTAAGTCAGACATCTTAAGAGTATCGGACAATGACAATATACACAATAGTGCTTGTACTGATGACTGCCTTGCATTTTTTATTTTATAGATTACCAGTGTCCCCAGTTCAGCCACCACAGCCAGTGTGCCAATGCCTGCTCCTCACTGTGTCCTGAGCTTGGCCAGGCAGTGCAATGCCCAAGAGACTGTGAGGAAGGTTGCCAGTGTGATGCTGGGCACCTCTATGATGGCGATGCCTGTGTACCAACAGGGCGTTGTGGGTGTTTACAGGATAGGAGGATATTTAAGGTGAGAGAATTAAGCTCGACTCTGTAAACGGTAACGCTTGTGCTGATGAATGTAGTAAGTCAGTAAGTCATGCAATCTTATTTGCACATTGAAAATGCACTGAAATCAAAGACTTGCTTAGTTTTATTTGTGCCTCAGTAAACAGAAATTATTCTACCTATACATTATTTGTATTGGCTTCTGTTCCATGCCTTGACTCTGTTTCTGTTCAGGCCTCTGAGAGAAAGATTCTACAAAACTGCACCATGACATGCACCTGCGGGCCTCCCCTCGTCTGTGAGGATTACTCGTGCACTGCGCAGCACAGCTGTATAGTTTCAGATGGAATCATGGGCTGCCACAAGGCTGGTAAGTGTTTCTGTGTTACAACAATTACATCATCTACAGCATGACGTGAAAAATAATTTTTTTAATTATAGAATAGCTCTGTAGTGCAATTAAAATATTTTAACATTTGTGGTGTTAACCCTGAATTTATTGTACCGTTCTTTTGAGTAGTGGACAGCCCAGATCTATGCGAGGGGAGATGTGATGAATCAGAGAAATGTTCCCTGAGCGATGGTGTGCCCATCTGCGAGACCCCTCGGGGTGTGTGCTGGTCCTGGGGACACACTCACTACCACGCCTTCGATGGGTTCGACTATGACTTTGGGGGCACCTGTACCTACCTGCTTGCAGCCAGCCGAGGGGCAGCTTGTGGTCTGACACCCTTCAGTGTGTCGGAGAAGAGTGACCGCTGTGGCAGCGCTGGAGCAATCGACATACAGGTGGTGACCGTACAGGCTTATGGGTTCATCATCAAGCTCAGCGAAAAGGGCAAAGTATCGGTAAGTAGCGGTGTGTTTCTGAATGACAAAACTGCTCGGGTGTTGCTGTTGGCATTAATGTTTCCCTTCCATTTCCAGGTTAATGGTCAGCTGGAATATCTCCCCGTCAGTGTGTTACGGGGTAAGATCCAGGTGTCCCACAGGGAAGGCAAGGCTATACTGAAGACTGACTTTGGCATGCAGGTAGTCTTTGACTGGTACTCCACTGTTGCTGTGACTCTGAACCCACGCTACATGGGCAAAGTATATGGGCTGTGTGGCAACTTCAATGGTGATCCTCTAGATGAGCGCACTGTTGCCACACCTGGCTCTCTTCCCATTGGGAGTGTCGTGGACCTGGCCCAGGCATACCGGGTCTTTGATGGGGACCACAGGTGCTGCACTGATTGTAAGCAGACGTCAGATAAATTGACCTTGGCCTCAGATCCTGTTCCCAACGACATCTCCAGCTACAGGAGACTGTGTGGAGTCCTCAAGGATCAGAAGGGGCACTTTGCCCACTGTCATGGCAAAGTCAATCCATATTCCTTTTACCAACGTTGTCTGGCTGACATGATTCATAACGGAGGGTCAGAAGTTGCTGTTGACCAGGCCAGGAAGTTATACACTCTGGTTTGTGCACAATATAATGATGAAAACCAGAGTGAGGCGATAACTGGTGAGTAATGTTGGTGTGCAGTATAATATAGCTACAAACGTTCTAGTTTATTTCATGTTATTATGGCTAATGTATTACCCTCAGTGATAACAAACCAATCAATCATTTCAGATGTGTTCTGCCCACCCAACAGCCACTACAAGACCTGTGGCTCAGCCTGTCCTCCATCGTGTTTGTTTAATGTCACCTACTGTATTAAGGTCTGTGTGCAGGGCTGCTTCTGTAACCCTGGTTTTGTCAAGAGCCCAGAGGGCTGTGTGCGTCCAAAGCAGTGTGGCTGTACAGACTCCATAGGTAAATACCACAGTCTTGGCACAACCTTCTGGACCCCAGACGGCTGTGGTCAACTCTGTGTCTGTGGTCCGGCCACCAGAGGGGTCCGCTGCAAGCAGACCGAGTGCCCCAGAGGACAGGTCTGCAAGCGGCTAGTGAACAAAAGGGTCTGCCGGCCCCAGAAAACCCTCAACTGTACTATTGTCACCGGGCTGCACTTCACTACCTTTGATGGGCATCATTTTGACTTTAGAGACAGTTGTACTTATTCATTGGTTCAAACCAACTCCAACCAAACTGAAGTGACACCCTTTAACATCACCATCTCTGATGCAAAGTGCCACAAAAGGCTTTTTCACAGCCTTGACTTGAAACTCTCAGTCTATAGTTTGGACTTGGTAGTGAGCAAAGATGATCCATTAAAGATTTTGGTGAGTGTTTGGCAAGGGTTTAGCAAAATATTAATATTTTTAAGATGAGCTATTGTGTATAATTAGTTGCTGTACTTAGGCTAGATCACAACACAAACTATCAATGTTTTTCTTCATTCTCAGGTTGATGGACTGCATAAGCCCCTACCATACACTCATCAAACGGGCTATGTAAAAGCCTATCGCACACCTTCATCTCTGGTCATCCAAACTGACATGGGATTGCAGCTGGTCCTCTATAAAATGGGCACAGTAATGGTTATCCTCCCCAGCGCTTATCTATCTTCTGTCTCTGGTCTTTGTGGGAATGCCAACACCAACCCGCATGATGATCAATTGATGCCCAATGGAGAGCATGCCCAAAACACATTGGAGTTTGCCCACAGCTGGAGGTCTGGAGGAGCAGAAGCCTGTAGATCCAGCTGTCTCTCCAGATTGAAGAATTGCCCTGCAGATGAGCAGAAGCTTTTTCAAAGCAGTAATTTCTGTGGGGTGCTATTGAATGAGTTGGGGCCATTTGGAGACTGTGCTTCAGTGTTGAGTCCCAAAAACTACTTCCACAGCTGTGTGGCAGACTCCTGCTCTTATGGGGGCCACTTCACAATCCTCTGCAATTCCATCGCATCCTATACTGCAGCTTGCCAAGCAGCTCAGCTGCCTGTCAGGCAGTGGAGGAGTGACACTTTCTGTGGTGAGTAAATGTTTCAGTCAATTATTATTCAGTTTTATTTGCAACAGCATTACAATATTGGAGGGAGAAAAGGCTAAGTAAGATTCTCTGACCATTTCTCCCCTAGGTATGTTGTGCCCTAAGAACAGCCGCTATGAGCTGTGTGGACCTCGATGTCCTGTTGTATGTGCTGGTCTGTCTTCCCCAGCCAATTGTAGTGGAAGTTGCGAGGAGGGTTGCCAATGTAACACTGGTTATGTCCTAAGTGATGGCAAGTGTGTGCTGATCTCTGATTGTGGCTGCATGCACGACGGGCAGTATTACCCTGCTGGCTATTTCTACCCTGGGCACAGCTGCCAGAAGTGTTTCTGTAAGAGAGGAAAGGTGACCTGCAATCCTACACCCTGCAGCCCCCTGGAAAGCTGCTTCGTAAAGGATGGTCTTGCCAAATGTAGGCCTCTGGAGTACGGGGTGTGCAAAGTGTTGTCTGGCTTTGGCTACATCACTTTTGATGGCTTGGCTCTGCCTCACCACGGAGCTTGTACTTATGTAGTGTCGGACCTTTCCTCTAAAGCCATGCATGACTATACTCTGCTCCTTAGCTTTAAGAAGGAGCTAAATGGCACCATTCATAAAATCAGCAGACTAGTATTTCTGTGGCATTCATTCGAGTTGTCCATTGACCCCGAGACTCCATGGAAGATCCAAGTAAGTTATGCATGTATTTGTGTAAATGCTTTATTTGCAAAGATTTTAAGATGCTAACATTTAACCCATCTCTATGCTTTCAGTTCAACAGGGAAGAAATCTTCTTACCTTTTGACATGGGCAAAATTAAAGCATACCAAGACGGCAGCTACCTGACTATCACCACAATGTCTGGGGTGAGAATTCAGTTGTCCTCCACCCAGTACCTCAGTTTGTCTGTACCACTGGGTTATGACACCACAGCTTCTGGCCTCTGTGGGAACTTCAACGGGGACAAGTCTGATGACTTGGAGCTCCGAAACAATCGTCTAACCGAAAACGTTGCAGAGTTCCTGCACAGCTGGGCAGTAGTAGCCCCTGGACAGCGTTGCTATGAGAATTGTGGTAGAGCCTGTGATCGGTGCGGTGTGTCCCGTGAGGCCATGATGGCCTGCGATGTCCTATTGACCAGGAGTGTTGTATTCAACCATTGCTGGAGCAGTGGCGTGGATCCCCACGTTTACAGAGATGTGTGCATCAGAGCCGTTTGTGCTGGGGCAGGGCACATGGAGGCCATGTGTCTAGCACTGGAAGCATACGCTGCAGCCTGCCAATCCAAAGGAATAACTGTAGGCCCATGGAGAAAAAACACTCCCTGCTGTAAGTAAATCATAGTCATAATTTGGATGATGTATGCAAGATCGTTCTAAACTGTTTATATCTGCGCAGCTCTCCAGTGTCCTGACCGCAGCAGCCAAAGTCTGTGTGTTGACTCCAGCGCCAACTCGTGCCCTGCTCTCCTCCAGCCCGGTTCTTCAGCAGTGGGCTGCTCTGAGGGCTGCCAGTGCCTCAATGGAAGTGTGTTTGATGGGAACGAGTGTGTACCTCACAGTCGGTGTGGGTGTGTTCTTCATGACAGATATATCAAGGTAAACCTACATTCTTATTGTAGGCAGTAAATTGTAACCAGTTTTCTGATTTATAGTTATTTTATATATCAGGGTAATATGGTTTTATCTTTCATGATAATCAAAGCTCATGTAAACGGGTTAAAGAAACTACTGACTTCCTGTGGTTTCTCTGTTCTCCCTTCCTCAGATGGATGAGCAGATGTACACTGCGAACTGCGCCCAGATTTGCTGGTGCCACCCTCTGGGCGGGGCACTGTGTGAGAAGGCAGTCTGCAGCCCTGGGCAGCAATGTGCTCTGAGGAATGGTTCCTGGGGCTGTCATGAGCAGCCAGGGGTTTGTGAGCTCAGGGGTAGCCTCCAGGTCACCACCCTCAGTGGGCAGCAGCTGAGCTTGGAACCCCGGTTCTCTTACAACGTGGTGTCTCTGTGTGACGAGGCCAGCGAGCAGTGGTTCAGCCTGATCTCCTACCATGGATCCTGTGATAGTGGCTCTTCCATAGTTGTCACTATATTGCAAATCCTCCTGAAGGGAACATCAATTGCCATCCAGGAAGGATCAGTAAAGGTAAGATTCCACTGTGGATTTTGATTTGCACAAAGTGAACCATGTTTAGAATATTTGCCATCGGCAAGGTTTGTCTGTTTGGTAAACGATTGTCGCACCCCACAGGTGAATGGACGCTTGGTGTCCCTCCCTTACATGCTGCCATCGGGTGTGTCCCTGTCACCTCGTGTGACCCAGGACAAATCGGAGGTAATGGTGATCCTGAAGAGAGATGCTGGGATGGAGTCTGAGTCAGAGCTGGAGATTGAGGTTGGTGTTACCGTGGTGACTGTCAAGCTCCCGCCCTGGTACTCGGGCAAGCTGTGTGGTCTCTGTGGAAACCATAACGACCTCCACTCACACGCGTCTGTTGAGTCTTGGATCCT
>OMOT01026594.1:0-11750 GCA_900312575.1 Acanthochaenus luetkenii | reverse complement strand
AAAAGGACTTCCTGTTTGTACCTGTCAATCAGGAGTGAGTGAAACGCATGAAGGGGTGTTCGCAAACAGTGTTGTTAGGACCTGCGCTTAAGATAAGTTATTAACCATTCTATCACATGCCTCTCTTGTCTGCTTCAGGGCTCATTGGTATTTAGTTGTCATTTGCTTCCCTGGCTTGGATGAGCAACACTTTGAGGGCTGGACAGGCGCAGACTTGCAGAAGGGAAAGGAGCATGGAAGGTCAGGCGAGTCCCAGGGTGAAGAGGAGGCCCAAGGGTGTAGAAGTTCAAATGATGTCACAGAGGCACCACCTGCATCAAAGCCAGGTGACACCCTGGACAGACTGACTGGTATGTTTGATGTAAGAGTACAAGCCCTTATTGTCAGCCTCAAGGTTTGTGTACTAAGAACTGAATGTGATTTTTGTTTTGTTTTAATTATCTTGTACTTCTGGCACATATTTTAAGGTCTTTGATTCACACTATAATAGTGGCATGATGACGAAGCTGATTATTGTGATTGTTTTCCTTCTGTGTTTCAGACGATGCTCAAGAGGATTCCACAAAAGAGCCCCCGCCTGGTCCACCGGTAGGATATCATTCTCTTCTGGGCTCTGCTAAGAATGACAATATTTTATATTATATTATATTTTATATTTTTATTTTTACATATCAGACCATTTTCCTTATTTTTCAGTCTTTGTTTGTCAAAATCTGCTCTCTCATTTTGTTCCCTTTTATTTGTAGAACTGCACCGAGCAGACCTGCCAGAGGGAAATTGTTTGCAAGAGGTCAGTGCATAGGAACGCACAGATACACAGGGCATGATTTATGCTATTGCACTGGTGCAGTTTGTTTCCGCATTTCACATTAACCCCCTCAGATTATGTGTCCATAATTATTGTGTACATGATTTGAAAAAACGTACCTTACCTTAGGTAAGTTGAATTGGAGACTCTAAATTACCCATAGGTGTGAATGTGAGTGTCACTGTGTTTGTCTGTCTGTGTGTTATCCCTGTGATGGACTGGCGATATGTCCAGGGTGTTTCCCTGCCTTCCGCCCGATGCATGCTGGGATAGGCTCCAGCCCCCCGTGACCCTAAAATGGGAATAAGCGGGTATAGACGATGGATGGATGGATGGATTTAAAAAAACACACAATTCACTGACGGCATGCTATGCAGAAGTACTGGGCTTTCTCTCCTCTTCAATTTCAATTACACACATGCATATACACACGTTGCTCCTCAGTGATGGTAAAATTGGTCTAAATAAATGCACACGCTACAGCAATGCTCAGATGGAACTAGTACATTTTATATATCGAAAGTCCAAACGTAGTGTAATTTCACCGTCATAATTATTCTGTGGGAAAACAAAATGGCTCATTAATGTTTTAAAGTTGAATTGTTTGACTTACTTGGCTGACTTACCTGGCTTTGTTGTGTATCTACAGAGAACCCTAATGTTTTAACTGCACCACTGAGAATACTTATCAACACTCCAGTTCTTCCTGGCATTCACTCATACTTTTTACACTGTCTGTGCTCCAATTTTGACCATTTTCCAGTAATTCTCTCAAGTCTTAGAATAGTTGTCATTTTCTTTCACTATTCTCTGGAGTGAATTTTGCAGTGCGTACAATTGCGTGTCCCTGTTCAAATTACATGCAGTAAGTGGTTACCATCAAATATTCATTAGAATATACAGATTGTAAATAATAGTCTGTGTAGGTGATGCTTTGGGCTAGGAATAAACTGAAAAGTGGCATAGTAATTCAGATGTCTCGCCTAAAGGAAGATTTGTGGAGCTGGGTTTCATTACATATAATTGTGAGAGTGCAGAGTAACAGTATAGTCATTATTCAGTTACCAAACAGAAACCAAGGTCTACAGAATGGCTCTATCCTTCAGTCTTATCTGTCACTTGGTATTGCAAGTCAACTTTCTACAACATATGAAAATGACCCCATAGAGAAATGATTGGGTGGCAGTTGGATCCCCTCCAAATTCATACCATCTTGAACACTGGATAAAACCTCATGAGTCAAAGCGTTACTTCAGTTTAAGCAAGTACTGATTAAGTACAGTTCCATGGCACCCTCATGCTTTTGAAAGCTGCAGCTACCTAGCTAAAAACAATTTGATGCATTATAAATGTACAAATATTAGCCCCAGACAGGGTTGTGAATTGTGACTTAAAAACAAAGGAACATTTTTTTTCTCAGATGTAGACAGTAGAAGGCTTTCTGAATAAGAGAATAAGATTGTTGGATACTTAAGAATTGTGAACATTTGCAGCTAAGGTGTGATGATTCATAGTTAAGGCTATAATCTTTGCTTCATTTTTGTACTAAGATGAACAGACATGAGTTATAGAGAAATATTTTCTCAAGTGCTGTAAATTCAGGTATAGAGTAGGGAAGTGTCTGATGCCTGACTAACTAATCTGATGCCCATGGTCCTGTGTCAACAGCACCATGGGAAAAAGAAGCTGCCGCTGAGCTCCTTTTTAAACCGTGGATGACAGTTCTCTCTCTCCTCTCTGTAGGCCCTGTCTTCTTATCATGGACTCCCTCAAGCTGTCTCTCCATGAGCGAGTCTTCAAACTCTTACGGGAGTAAGAATGATCCCTTTCTTTAATCTGTGTGTGTGTTTGTAAATGTGTTCAAATCATCATTAAAGTTTGGTATAGGTTTGGGTTGTATAGTTAACACAGAATTAGAATTGGATAGAACGGACATTCCACTGTTTGCTGTGGTCATTTAACTAGCACACTATAAAAAGGCGCCTATGGCATTTTCCACCACAGCAACTAACCCTAGTTGCTATGGTGCTCCGACCATCCTGAAACGTTGATTTGAATGGGGATGTCCGTTCTATCAAATTCAGATTCTGTGGTAGTTACTGTGGCATAATGTAACTCCAAATATTGGTGAGCCGGATCCAAAATTAACACCCGCCAAGCGCCATTTGCGAGTAATTTTTTTGACTCTGAACTTTTTCTAAACATTAATTTGCATACCAAAAAAATACGGTTATTATTTTTGGTCAAATAATGTACATGTGCATTTTTTGGGCAGATAAGCCAAAACTTTAATTTTGGACCCTGTTGTTGAGATATCTTCAATAGTTGCTCCAGAAATGTGAACAAAGTGGATTCTGCCAATGTAGAATAAAGTAACAAAACCCAGTTCAGACTTTTTTCCTGCGTTTACAATGATTTGTAAACTGTCAACACATTTTAGCGAATGGGATTGTTAATAACAAACACAATGATTCGGTCTCGGAAGCTCTTCTTCCTAATTAAAATAGTAAAATCAACACTAAGTTGACATTTTTATAAAATAAAATAAAGCTTTACTACAAAAAAAGACATTTGGCATTTTCTTTGATCAAATGTTTTATTTTATTCAAAATAGACACAAAAATAGAATACAACATTGTACAGCAATTATGTATCATGATAGCCAGTGTAACACGAGCCATAGTAATTAGCAGCACAATAAAATAAAAGGATAAAACAAAAAGATTTCACTCCATCCCCCCACCCCAAGACCCCTGACCAAAGGCAGAATATGAACAAATAGAACAGCTAGATCTGATCCTTACATTTTTCAGCTGCAGACACCCACAAATCAATGTTGGACTCTTTAACTCCAATCATACGAGCAGTGGATATCTCCAGGTAAATAACATCAAGAAAAGTGAGAATCCAATTGCTTCTTGGGAGTTAAGTAGGTTCTATGAGCATAGTTCAGGTGAATTTGTTGGCGATCAGGACAGCAAAATATTAGCCCAGACCCAGTCCCAATCAAATTGGGGAGATCTGTCCTCCAAATTGTATATATATTTTAAAAAAAAAAGCTTAACTGGGTTTTGGTATTTCATACATTGGCAGTAGGTTTCTACTCACAACTGTCCTTGAGATTGCTTTTTAAAAACAGTAGCATGTCCACAGCGAGGCTTGTCCAGGCATCAGTTGTGATCGCGATGTGTTCTTGTTTCCCTAACTGATCCTTTCTCTCCTCCAAGGCTCGATCATACATTTATTGAATCCTCTGTGTCGTTGTCTACCGGCTTGGGACTGAGTAAGACGGCTCTTCGCTTGACGGTCTTTTGTCTTTCACAATCATTTCCTCATTCAGCTGGGTGATTTTAGTTGCACTTATAGATGAAGAATTACCCACCGCGCCATCTTGTTCAAAATCTGTGGTCGCATGTTTTAATCTCACATGATTGTCTATTGAGCCGGTACTTCCTCCCTTTCACTCTTAAAACGACACCGAGTTGCCATCCACTTGTTTTGTAAAATACTTCCAGGCATTAGCTTTTCTGCCGTGCCGCTGCGTCCTTCACCGGGTGTCATGTTGTGTGGTTGTTTTCTCAGAGTAGAGTAGGAGTCTGCTGTGCAGGTCCACCTATAAGATTGGTTCTCCCTGATGGCTCTCCCACCTGTACTGATTGGTTCCTGTTGCTTTTCGTGTACATGGTTAAACGTGTACACACCCCCATCCCTAATTGGCAGTGTTTGCTAAAAGTGTGATTTTGAGACCTGTTTCGCAGTGCAATGCAAGTCAATGAGGAGAGAAATCAACACGATGTCTACGGAACAACTATTGAAGATATCTTGCCAATATTTGGAGTTGCATCATGGCAAGGTAACTACACAACCCAAACCTTTACCAAACTTTAATGATGCTTTAAGATTATCCATATTTGTCCCTCAGGTACTTGCAGTCAGAGTGGGAGGTCCGTCGAGGCTCGGTAAGGGACTTTAGTACTGAGCAGATGAAAAGCTCACACTGCGAAGTTCCCCTTCAGGACAATAGCAGTGACTGCGGCCTCTACCTGCTGCAATATGTCGAGAGTTTTTTGAAGGTAAATAACTAACTTTGCAACAGCTCCTGTGGCTGGCTCAGTCTGACACGTTTATTGAATGTTTGGTCGCTGTAATGTTTGATCAGTAACAACCTCACATTTTTATGTTTACATTTACACTTCACCAAGTTCATCATGCGTGCTTACACATTCATGAGAAATGTGCTTTGTTCTTTTAGGACCCTGTGGTGCACTTTGACCTCCCTCTACGTTTAGAACGTTGGTTTCCACGACAGCAGGTGCGGAGGAAACGAGACGAGATCAGGGATCTGGTACTTAACCTTTACCGACACCAGAACCTGGAAAATGTTATCAGATAGACACATGAAGCAGCTCTGCTGTTCAGTGCATCACATTCCTTTAGCCACTATCTCATACTCATACTCATACTGAGCATTGAACATTTCAGTGTGAACTGAAAATATTTCCTTTTAAATTAAATTCTGTTGTAATTCTGTTGTATCATGTATCATTTTAGACAAAACATGTTTTGAATAGCTGCAACCTTTGGTGTCAAAGATAATACACTTTCCTGTGAGTGAATATCACCACAGTCTTGTCTAATATGATTTGCTCAAGAGTTAATTTAAAGTCAACATGTAGGCAGTTTTAAATTTAGAGTAGATGCTAATGTACAAAAGATTTGTGCACCCCTCGACGTACTGATTTTGTAGTGCTACAAATATTGTAGAATTTTTACAATTATTTTCTACATAGTAGAAGAGTATACTCACCGGTCAAATTAAGACTACCGGTATGTGTTGTGAATGTATTTTAAAAAATAAAAAATAAAAAAGTAATGTAAAATCTAATGTGTAAAACTGTACACATGAGTTGTTTCATTTGGGCTCACTTGCTTTACTGACATTTACAAGAAATGTCATGTCATACCTGACTCATACTTCATATCAGACATGTGTTTTCTATTCAAAATAGTTCTGCCCTCTTGGTCTAAGCTGATATCAGGCCCCTTTCAATACATCTTACTTGGGATTTTAAGGTGTAGAATAGATGGTAAAAACATTGAGAAAACATGAGTTTAACATGGAATGTGTGGCTCACTTTGTATTAGTTGGCATTAGAGTCCAGTTCCTGAATTCCTAAAGGGATAAAAACATCACCCTTCAACTGCTGAAAAACATGGGGTACATTTTCAGTTGAGATTCTCCTGTGCAATTTCCTCATTGAAACCTCTGGAACTGGAATCCATCTGTAAGTGGACCACCTATTCCACCCATTGTTTTCTATATTACAGTCCATCCTATGCCCCAAATTCTATTGGAATATATTGGTAGCTGATATCAGCTTGGTGTGCAAAAATGGCAGAATTAGACAGTTTTTAAAAATGATTAACCTATTATCACAACCTAATATTGTTCCTAGTATTACAACCTAAATATGAACTGTAACTGTATGCATATAGACCATTCTAAATCGATGGTTGGTCATTTATTTTATTGTATTTTTTTATACTGTTTTATAGTTTATAATGTGCAAACGTTTAAGCTGTTTTGCCTTTATTGCATTGAACAATGTGTGTCTAATTTTTTACGCGTTAATCCCATGACAATTAGTGGCTGCTTTGGTGTACAGTAAGTGAATGTGTTCTAATGTATAGATGAAAATGTGGGAGAAATACTTGCCAGAGATGCAGTTTCGTCCAAGTCAAACAAGGAGTGTAGTGTTTTACTCTAGGTTTTTTTCTTTTATTTGAATGCAATACATTTTGAGTGCTAATCTTTGACAAAAAGACAAGTAAACAACATGTACAGAAAGTCCTGGGGTGCACAAACATTGGCTTAATTATATTTACAATGTACGGCTATATATATATATTGTATAAGGGAAAAATCCACTAAAACTCAGATATAAAGTTGTTGCTCCTGTTGTACGTTGTCCAAGGCCCTCAGTTCTTCCTATCGGACACCCATAAAGCCCTAACAGATATAGCAACCCACCACCACTGTTACCTAAATTCTCCCAGTTTATAGTTTTGTTTTATTTTTATTTTTGTTCAGGTCTCTTCAACATGTGTCATCCTTGATGCCAGGTGTTTATAGACATTGTTGGATGAATGTACAGGTTGCTGATTCCAAAATATTTGTTTTGTTCTTAAGGTGTATTAGAACTTTTTTTTTTAAGTTTCAAGAAAGTTTATGCTGCGTTTCTCTCTGGAACCTCAAGCCTAGATAGTTGCACTGAACAAGACCAGTGTGTTCTTGTTGCTGTATTGCATTAAAAAAAACACTGTTTGGACAATATTTGTGGTCATGACCGCTTTTCCTAATTAGAATTAACTTTTGGAACTTCTCTTTAGCTCCTGATACCCTTTAGTCGTTACTTTTGTTCTCCCTCTTCCTGACTGGTGTAGCCATCTTTGTTTCTCACCGGCAGAAAAACTATTTGGACAAGTCTGTACTAATGCTTGCCAATATAATCTGTTCAGAGGGTTACATGGTCAGATTAGGTGTATTTACTGTCCGTCAGCTCGCCTCACAGTCCTCTTCTGACCCTGCGTAATCCCCCTCGCATTCTGTATAGCAGCGTACTGTAGCCCTGTCTACATACAGTATTGCCCATACATAATATTGGAAGTGGTGATATTAGAAGCAGAAGAATGCTTCACAAAAATCTCTCACCCAAGGATGTCCGTGTAACTGTAGATGCAGGGAGCCATGTAGGTCTACTTGGCTCACCTGCTAGCTGTCAGTGATCTCAGGTTACAGGATGTAAAGCTCAGTGGGCCTTTCAAAGTGATGTATTGTACAGCCAACTGCTGCACCTAAGCACAATACAGTTGGCTCTCCAGGTATTTGACCAGAAGCCTGCACCATGAAGAAGGCCATTAGGCCACCTGATACCATTTGTAACTGATTATATAAATACTGAGTATTTTGTAGCTCTGGCTTAAAAAAAGTTGTGTGAGCACATGACCTCAAAACATACCATGGACATGGGGGAACAAAATATCCACACAAATGCATCGCCCCTTGTTTTACATCAGGGTTTGTGATAAATGGATTCTCTATAACTAGATGAGACGTACAAAGGTCATTGTCTTCCTACTGAACTCTATACCTTCATTAACCTTTGTTAACCCTCATTACCGTGTATTGTTCTCTGTTGTGTAACTTACATACAGTTCAATGCCAGTGGGACTAACTATTTCACATGCTTGTGTGTCGATCTTAAAATAGTGGAATGAATGGTGAACTGTAGGACCTGTGCTGCAATTAAGCCGTGATAAAGTTGGGTTACACTGACTGTGTACACGATGAGACATTAGAAAATAAAAGGGGATTATGGTCATGGACAGGCAGAGGACACACTTTGAGGTAGTAAAAAACATTATCATACATTATCTTTGGATCATATAGAATGAGTATGCAGTTACTTAACGATGAGAGGAGGAAGAGTTAGCTTTTAAAAACCGGGTAAATCCCCAAGGGAGGGTCAAAAGGTTAGGGATCAAAGGGCAACATTAGTCTAAGCCCCTGACTCTCACTGCTGGGAATATACACACACTGAGAGGATTTCGGCTGCAGCTCCTCAGTGAACTCAGATCAGCGCTTCCTCCGTCAGGATCCTTGTGCCTTTTGATTCATGCGATTACTTTCCTTTTAGAACAGCAGACACATACCTGTGACAATCATTATGACCGCCAAAGACTGGGAGTCAGTGGTACTTTCTTCTTCTTAATATCTATTAATGCATCTCTCTGCTTTCTGTTGACTCTCTCTGCCCATGTTTCCGTCACACTAAGTACCCTCCCTTCCCAGTATTACTCCAGTAACTTCTTGGCGAGCTCCACTAAAAGGCTTAGAGTAAACAGGATTAGAGAGCATAAAAACATCCTCCTCTCTACAAGTGCCATCTGCCTAGTTACCTGAGCCAGGAGCTGTTCTTTCAGTGCCACAGGACACTCCTCTCTTCAGCCACAGAAGGAAGCAGGAAACCAGTATGTAATTGTATCATCTAATCATTTCTGCACCGGGACCTGTTATTCTGATGTACCCGGAGATTTCTGAACTATGCAAACTTGCAAGAAGCTGTGCACGTCGCAGTTACATGACGACCCATCGACTTGACCCTTTTCCAAGCCCTCGGATTTGAACGCATCCACGGATTTAACATGGGCGACCTATCGTGGAAATGTGTTTTCTACCCTGTTGTATTTGGTTTTGCGGTCATGTTTTTGGACATAAGGACAGGTATGTGTTCACAGCTAAATCCAGCCGGTTGCCCACTACTCCATCCATGGTATAGTCAGACAGTAGTCTTGACTGTGTTTGTCTTTACTCCAGGTGCAGCATTGGAAGGATCCTCCATGGGTTACCTAAGTCTGCCTTATAGTCAGGAGCAACCTAACGTGAATGATGGGATAACACCTCCGCTGTATCCTCACATCATTCAGTTATCTGATGTCAAGGTGTCTCATATCTCTCGGCGGAAGCGCAACGTCCTTTTCCCAAGTGGAGTCAAACTGTGCGCACAAGACACTGCTCAGCAAGTCGTTGAAAACCATCTGAGTTACTTTCACCTCAGAGGTAAGGATGAACATTTATGATAGTAAACCAACGATATAACACACAGTATACTCAATGTAGGTTTGGATGAGGGGTGAAGAAACGCAATCAGTAGCAGAACAAAAGGTAGACGGCAAGGAAAGTGACACAAACGCCCACTGATTTTCTCAGAGTATCTCCACTGTCCGTCCTTACCCCAGTCCCCTCCACTCTCCTCGCACTACCGATCTGTCTACCGCTCTGTCTACGGCTCTGTCTACCACTCTGCCATTTCCCTTCATGTCCCCAAGTCATTTTCTTACATTTTTGTGGAGAATGTGCAGGGAATGCGTCGTCCTATAGGCAATGGGGTGCAAAGCACTGCAGCATCTCTGAGAGCAATGCATTTCCAACCAGGGATCCAGCTGGGTCAAGAAGAACAATGCCAGTCTGTGTGGGTACCATTGCACCATTAGGCCTTATGAGATTCTGAACCAAACCAACACGTGGTCCACTTTAGATGGGTATGCTTCCAGCTCAAGAAACAAAAGCATGGTAAGTTCAGTACAGTAAGCAGTCTAGATAAGTCAGTATAGCCAACTGTGCTAAGGCGAATCCCATGGGGCCACAGTGCACCACATGAGGGCAAGGGGTGAGTTAGAAGTCCAAAGTTCCAAACATTTGTTCTTCAAACAGGTCTGCAGAGACGGGGAAAGAGAGAGAGGCTTAGGGTTTAGAGATCTTTGAGTCGCTGAGCTTTGATCTCTGATTGGTTGAGAAAGGGTCTGTGTCTGTGTCTGTGTTGTGATTCTCGTCTCTGAGCTCCTGGGCAGCCAGACTTTGTACACATAGACCAGCTACTTGGTGCCGAGAGGAGGTCCACAATCTGTGATGGTCTGGTTTCTTATGTAAGCTAGACTTGGCTGAGATAGTGACCACTGGTGCCCCAGGCCTCAGAGACAGCGCCGGTTGATGAAGAAGATTGGAGCATGTGTCTCTGTACCAACGTTGGCCCGGTGCCCAGTAGGCTGACTCGTGGAAGGGACTTATGTCATGGAGTTGTTGGCAAGGCAGTGGAGGTAGAGTTGGGCTTCGACTTCCTCAGAACCTCTAGAGGCCAGAAGATACTATTATTCCCCGGCCATTGAACTGGCAGAGTGGACAACGTGGCCAATCATTTGATTTGTACTGCGTTCAATGGAGAGCTATAATAACATGTGACCTTTTCACCCCACGAGAACAATAATTTGGGAAACATTGCTGTGGATAGTTGTGAGTTCTGTGTGTTTGCTGTAAATTGGCGGTCTCTCTTCCTGGTCTTGTGTTCTGCCCAGTGTGCCAGGAGACCGTATGGGAGGCTTTCAAGATCTTCTGGGACCGCATCCCAGAACAGGAAGAGTACCAAAGCTGGATGAGCCAATGCCAGGAGGGCACAGTTACGGCACAAGATATTGGCAACTACTTCAGCCAATCACAGGAGCACCAGGCTCTGGTTAAGAACGTGAGTGGATGAGTTCATTCTCCTGGGTCCGGGAGTAATACAGAACATAATAAACTACTCTGCATCAAGCTGATAGCTCATGACTTCCATTTCTTCCATTTCCAGCGAATGTCACTGCAAGGGTTGAAAAGGTAAAGAAAACTGTCCACCCTTTCCCCCAGTTCCCCTGTTTCAAGCGGTATGTTGTAATCTCATCATTGTGTCTGTGTATTGCAAATGTGTGTCATTATTCCCAATGGCTGTGCTCTCCTTCTCACCGCCTCCTTCGCCACCTGTAGTGAGCCCACCAGGCCCTGGCGGCATATGTGCAGGTAAGGTTGTCAAGGCTCTTCACCCGTACCCGCTCATATCCAGATCCATTAGCACACATGGTTCCAGTGTTGAGTAAATCGTTCACTGCTCCACAGCACTCCAACACCAGAGACCCGCCAGGAGGCTGAGACTCAAGGTCAGTGTCTCTGCTGAAGGCTGTTAGCTGTAGGACGCCTTGTGACTTTGGTACCGTCTGCTCTGGTATAACTACTCTGTGCTATACCTGTATCTGTTGGTGTTTCTATGGCAGGACATTATCTACTGTGCAATTGCCTACGTGCCTGGTTGCTTGTATTAGTGTGTCCTTGTGTGTGTAGTGAGTGAGCCTGGCTTCATGCCAGTCCAGGTCGAACTTTGAAGAGTGGTCAGTCTGATCCATATTAATGACCGTCAGGAGTCACGGCACTTGGCAAAGGTTTAAGTTAAACCAACGATCCCTTTTTTCACCTGAACCCAACCATCCAGAAGCCATAGAAGATGGGGAGGAGGCAGCAGCCATCGTACCAGAGGTGGAGGATGTTGCTGTAGTCACAGGAGCCAGTCCAGTGAGC
>OMOT01026590.1:11029-21830 GCA_900312575.1 Acanthochaenus luetkenii | reverse complement strand
AGTTGCCGATCGCCATGATATTTTCAGGAAATCATTCATTCCTGTTTTCTTCTTCTTCTTTAAAATACCCTATCTTCATATGACTTACATCAGTTTAACACTAATTGCTTAATATGAATTTACGTCATAAAGATTAATGTCATAAAACATAAAGTACAAATATATAAACTCAAATTCCCAATCAGTTACGGGAAACACTGAGGCCAACAGAAGAAAAAAAGTGTTTAAACGATTTCCGTACAAACCTGTGCGTGCGCATGCGTGCGTGTGGCGAGGGGCCCTTGTTATTATACATCCTGCTGCTTTTCAATGGAACAGCTGTGCGAGCCCCGCGCGCCAAACAAGGCACAGGCTGCCTGGCAACTGCCCGCCCATTGGCCAACTTACCACATCCTTCGACCAATCACAGGAGCCACGCCATGAGGAAGCGAAGGGGAAAAAAAAAAACACAGACAGAACAGAAGGGACGGTGTGAAAAGTTGTGCAGACAGACACTTGAGGCTGCGGTGAGATTCAGAACGAGTCGGATAGTGTTCAGCGAACTCTTACTTAGAAGGGGAACACTTTCAAAAGCGGTGAACTCTTTCACAAATCCTGTCTTTGATCAGTTCCAGCTGTCTGCCCTGCTCGTTTTGAGCTTTTCACAAACAACGGGACAGACAAAGCTGAGAGCGAACGGTCAACTCTCAACTTCTGCTTCATACTACAATACTACTGCTGCTAATGCTGCCGATAGTAACATCAGTACGTTTATTTTTTAGAGCACTTTTGTAAAGTCTTCACAGTCAAGACAGAGGACACACCGGTCAGGTTATACAAGAAAAGAGAAGGTCAGACAAAACCAGACATAACCACCGGGGGGGATACAGAACCTGGGCCTTTTCTTTTATCTTTATTCTTTATCAGGATCCGCATTAGTCTTCCTGGGGTCCTGAGCTTGTTCAGTGGCAATAAACAAAAGCATCACATGGGAATATTCCTTGTAATCCTTCTAATGGCGAGCCTCGTCTGTGTGACGACGACAGTGCGGTGATTCCTCCCCATTGACGTTGTAGGCTTTGTCGTTTGGCAGGCTGCGGCATGCCACCGCAAGAGCTACGTTTCCAGGGCTTTGAGTGGGCTTACTGGGGGATTGGAGCCACGTCTCTCAGGGATAATAGGTGTTTGGTTGGACAGTAGCTCTGACGCACGTGGCCGCTGGATGTTCAGGGACTGTAGTGAGTCACAAACAAGTGTGCGTGTGCATGAATTTCAGTATCTGGCTCGACGAACACCCTTGTACTTTCTCTGTGGGTATTATTCAGTACATAGTGTGAGTGTGGGTGGGCTCCGTTGCTCCGATACATCCTGTAATTACCAATCAAAGGCGCTTGCTTGCTTGCTTGCTTGCTTAAAGTTCGACACGACACAGCGCTCCTCTTCCCTGGAGGTTACACTTCCTGTCGGCGAAAACCGGCGTCAAAACAACAAGGCCCGAGAGAGGAGAGACATGAAGCAGAAAGCTGAAGCTGGCCTGTGTGATGTGGTAACAAATAAGGCTGTAAACTGCATAGGTACTTGCTTAAAAACACGTGCAAAAATCCTCTTCTAATTACAGACAGATGCCGTCAAACACGCAGGCCCCCGCACACATGCAAACGTAGACAGACACGCTCACATGCACATGCATTTGTCACACTATAATACTCAAAAACACACACAAAAACACATAAGCACGCACATATGGTACGATATGCCGATGTGGCAAACAGGTGGCCGATTCTGAGTCACTGAAAATGATAACATTACATTACATTACATCATTTAGCAGACGCTTTTGTCCAAAGCGACTTACAATAGTACATTTTTCGTCAACATTGTCAGACCAACTATACAACGCAGTCTTTCATCAGCTAAACACTTCAATGCTGATAACCAGCTGACAGTGTACAGCTATCTGACAGCTCATAGAACACACAGTGCTGTACCGATCATCAACTAGCTGCCATTATGTAGAAATAGACTATGAGTGAGCCATATTCACTGTGCTGCACAGGGATGAGTGGTAACAGAATGCTTTTAGCGGCGTTAACACATTCTAAATACAGAAAATCAATGTGTTCTGGGTACAGATGTTTGTAAAAACGTTGAGGATTACCTCTGGGAATACTTGTAAAGTGAAAGCGAGAAACTCTGAAGGCCAAAGTGAGACATGGTGTAGATCCTTGAAATTAGAGGATATAGAGAGAATGTACATGTTAAAATGTCATTTTCAATGTTTTTATTTTATTGTAATTAACACAAGCATTATTTACATTAATACGTGTCATTTAAATGTTTCTGACTATTTTCTTTCGAAACTTAAATACTGCGATGTGGTCTGGTTTTCCGACTAGCGGTAACGCAGCCTGCCATATCCATCTGTCCTGCAAACGGCAAAGCTGCTAGGCGGTCAGCTTACTTCGCACAAGCACTCTTTGTGATTTCCAGTCGTATTCGTAGTAATGCATGTATCTTCTGACCGTGAGAATACTGTTTTCCGTCATTGTTGTTGTTGCTGTGACTTCCCTGCTCTGTGGCCACTAGCCTCACCTTGATAGCCACAACCAGCTCACCGCTGGCTACGCCCACAGCAAATGGTTTACATCCCTAAATGTCCCAAACGTCACTGAAAAGCTAATTTCAGGAAAATGGGGGGATTTAGGCGTGAACACAAAGGGCACAGACAGACACAGATTGATCGTGTAAAATATCCTATCGTTATTCTTAATGTGAAAAATGTAGCATTTTATATTCACGGTGAAGCACAGTGTGGGTGTGCAAGAACTGTTTATTTGTACCAGAATATATTTGCACTGGCATAAGGTCGGAGATATTAGTCGGGATTTGGCAGGTCACTCGTCATATGTGTGTAGATGTGTGTTTGTATAACCAAAATTTGTATCACTTTTATATGTGTGCCTTGTGTGAATGTCTTTTCATTATATATAATGTTCATGACTTTTGGGCCCAAAGAGGCTTCACTGTATAACATTGTATCTCTATGTATCTTACTCAGGGCATTAACCCAAGATCACAATACACACAAATCTGAAGGGAGGTTACCCGCTTAGACCAATCGCTGTTCAAATCAGTAATGACCCCAGTTTCAATCTGCTCCCACTCTACTGCCCAGACAATCTCAGCCTAATCCATAGAGCCCAGTCCTGGATTACCATGTCTGCTCCACCCACCACCTCCACATTATGGAAATTACAGATAGGATTATTTGAACCCTAAAAACACAGAAGGACAATGGACTCCCAAAGTAAAACCTGTGTGGAATTTGCCAGACATCTTTCTATTTCCTGAAAACACTGGTTACGCCTGTCATTTCCCCAGATTAGTTAGTCTAGATTTTGGGAGATCAGCTCAACACTACACAAACAAAGCGTTTAGGCCGGTTTCATTTTGTGTACATATAAAAATGGCCGCCGCTCCGACCATCCTCGAAAGTTGGCCTAACTTCCATATAAACTGACTTACGTCAAGTCACTTACGTCGAGTAGGCTACTTATGGATAGTTGGACTGATTTGGGTTTAATCGCTTTATATTACTGTTGGTAAGTCGTCACATTTTATTACTTCAACTAACCATTTTTAGTTTAGGCTACAGCTACAGCGTGTGACATTTTACGGCCTTACTGCCCAGACTACCGCTGTCACCATAGCAACTAACCCTTAAAATGCCATAGGCGCCATTTTATGGTGTACTAGTCAAATGACCACGGCAAACAGTGGGATGTCCATTCTATCCAATTCAAATTCTATGGTGGGAACATATTGCCATAGTGACTGTGATACCTATTTCTTGGTGGATGTGTTATGTAGGCTCGTGAATTCAAGCTCCGGCAGATGGTTTCGATTCAGAGTCACAGGAGGTGTTAGTGGTTTTGAATGGCTGAGAGAGAGAGAGAGAGAGAGAGAGAGAGAGAGAGAGAGAGAGAGAGAGAGAGAGACAGAGACAGAGAAGAGAGAGAGAGAGAATTGTGTATTGTACAATCGTACATGACGACAAGGTCCTTGTGCAGGCAAAAGGTTTGTGAATTTATGTGTGCGTGTGTGTAAGTGTATTCACGTGTGTGTGTCTCAGTCTGAATGGGCCGATCTAGATTAAAAGTCCATATTATCAGCAGATGGTTTTGGCTCCACCAGAACTTTCATTAGCCATAGCCGTTGGTCTTAGGTTTTCCCGTGTCCCCGCAAAAACATACCACACCACTGATGTAGTCTCTCTTCACGTGCGTCCCTCATTTTCCACCAGCAGCATTCCCCTTTCAGCCTAGAAAAGCTTTTAGCAGAGCTCATGCAGGGACCTTGAAAAACAGGCGAGCGGCTGTGTGGAATGAACATGTGGGCGAGAAATTGCGGCTGTCCAAAACACACGTGGTTCTTTATGGGAACGGTGCTCTGATGTGTGCAACGTGTGTTTATGTGTGTACTGTGTGCATGCATGGAGCCACTTACCAAGCATTGTCGATGGACACACATGTACACACTTGCACACTAGGGATGGGGGGGTGTACACGTGTAATGTGTACACGAAAATGAAACACTATCCTTTTAGGATGGATTACATGACAAATAAATAAATAAGGATTTCTTTTTTTTAATGGTGCCTGCTGATTGGATGAGCAGATCTGGATCAATAGGAACCAATCAGTACAGGTGATCAGGGAGAGCCAATCATGTATGAGGACTTGTGACATTACAAAACTACCCTTTTTAGTATAGCCACAGTGATCTACTTTACGGCCTTACTGCCCAGACTTCCGCTGTCACTATAACAACTAACCCCTAAATGCCATATGCACCATTTTATGGTGCGCTAGTCAAATGACCACGGCAAACAGTGGGATGTCCGTTCTATCCAATTCAAATTCTATGCCACACAATGGAGGACGTAGCAGCATCAAAATGAGCGGCGCGGCGGAAAAGCTAAAGTATTTTACAAAACAACAACGAGGACGGCAACACGATGGAACATGGTGGTGTGCTTTAAGACTGAAAGGGGGAATACCGACACAATGAACAATCAGCTGCGGCTAAAACACGCGACAGCAGATTTGGAACAAGATGGCGCGGTGGGTAACGGCTTCTTCTACTCCACACAGAGCCGTGAAAAACACAGAGCTGATCACAGAAATGAAAGACAAGTCCGTTAAGTGAAGTGGATGCGCCAGGCATGTTGAGCCGTCTTACTCAGTCACAAGCCGGTGGACGACGACACGGCGGATTCATCAAATGCATGATCAAGCAGTACGGAATGGAGGACGGTGAAAACGACGAGCTGACCGGATTCCTCCGCTTCCGCTGAGCGAGTTTTCTTCTGGTCAACAAGCTCAGAAACCGCTTGATGGCAGAACATGTGGACATACTACTGTTTTTAAAAAGCAATCTCAAGTACACCGAGCTGTGAGTTGAAATATGCTGTAGTCTAGTCTGGGGTAAGTCTAGCTTAAAGTCTAGTTTTCTAGTTTCAATAGTCTACAGAGTGACGTTAACCTAGTAACCTAACGTTATATCTATTTAGACAGTCAAGAACTAGGCTTTATTTTAGATCATATTATTCAGCAATCTGTTGAAGCTCTGTAAATCCTCACGTTAGGTTACTGTCAAGCACTATGTTGAAATGATTGAAGAGTTGACAGTTTTTCCCCCCGATATTGATTAATGCTGTTGCTGGGTCATGTATCATTATTATTAGTAGTAGTAGCCTCCTGTATTATAAATAACGTTGTATTATAATGATTGTAGCCCCTAGTCCGTAGTTATGAGGAGAGGCGTCTCACATGACATCATCGGGACTGAAGGTCTGTCTCAATAACAAAAACACTGTGATTGGAAGGCTGTTTGATTAGAATTTCACGACACTAGTTTATTTTATGAAAACATTTTGAAACAATAAAGTATATTCTAACCTACATTTACCTCCTAACGTTAATCCTCCATAACCTTCATGCTTGCTTACTTACTAGCAGCTACCCGAGTTTCCGACCAGTGTCATTGGCCTCTGTGGCTGTGACGTCATGTTACGGTTAACCGTGGGTACACACTAAAATTCAGGGTGTAAATGTGTACAAGAAAAAGCCAAAAAGCCCATCCCTATTGCACGCACACACACACACACTCCCACACAGCATTCCAGGACACCCGAAACACAAAATCTTCCTCTCCTCTTCCCATCTTCTCATTCTTCCTCATTCATGTTTCTACTACTTGCCTTTTCCAACCAGTTATGTCCTTTCTAGCCATTATCTTAGAGTGCAGTCCTCCGTAGAAGAGGACGATGAGCGGTTTAGTGTAAATGATCCAGACTCAAACAGTGATTTACATCCCTGGTTAAAGACTCAGTGGTGCAGACACGTTCCCTGGCTGCTGCTTCACCCTCCAGGCTCCTGCAAACTTCTGCAGGCAATAGCCATTGAAGGCCAATGTATTTTTTCTATAATTAGGCAGTGAAGTGGCACATTGAAAATAAAGAGGTGTGAGTGGCGTGCGTGTGCGGAAGAGTGACTGCATGTCAGTTTGTAGTTTATTCAGGAGAAACGGCTTATTCTCATACGTGTGGACCCCAGGAAGCTGAGCGGTCACCTCGATGGGAACTAATGGTGATCCTAATGAAGATAGAGTCTTCTAAAGCGGGGATATTGCTTTCTGAATCATTTGCCATAATTTCTGCACTGAAGGTTATTCCTTGCATTAGAGCTCTGGAGGAACGGTGTACGTAATGCCATTCGGTTTCTATAGTTCGCTGCTTACTTGTACACACAATGAATGTGTTGTGTCATAGTGAATATACAAGGTTACTCTCAGTAGTTATCTATTTAAATGACTTAATGTGGAATATAAATTAGGCTTCAGATGAATGATTCGCTTCATAGCCTTCAGTTTGGTACAGTTTTAATCACATTTTTCTGGAACACAGTCCATAGGCCTGCGACCAGAACAGTCAAATCAATCAAATGTTATTAAGTGGCACATGGGACAGTTGAGTACAGTATAATCCTCCAGCGTGTTTTGACAAAAGGACGTCAATGACAATAGGATTTCTATAATTGCAACAGTGGGAGATAGAGGAGTGTATGATACATGTAAGCCCTCCAGGTACGTGCAGGGTACAGCTAACTCACCAGCGATTCTACCAGTCTTTCCTCACGCCTGTTAAAGTGGTCACCTGTTATTTTACAATCTTCGCTCCACCTCTCTGTGTGTATCTGTACAATCTGTCTCCGTGCCCCTCTAATGGGTCAGTGACTCAGACACGGATGATGCTTTTGACCGGTGACGCACCCTTCGAAGATTGCACCGAGTAGTTAAGGACACTTTAAAAGGAAAACAGCATTCTTAAAACGCGCCAGGAGAGAAATGTCTGTCTGTTGAATGAATAATGCATATTGGGCCACAGCAATAGTGGAGGCGAGCGGAGAGTGACACAAAATGTGACGTAGATATGGATGGTGACGTTACTAAGCGTCATTGGACCATTGATGCTTTGCAATGTAACGCGTGTAATGTGTGCGTGTCAGTTTGCTTGTGTGTTTCTCTCTTTCTATCTGTGTTGCTAAGTGTTTATTTTCCCACTTGGCCTCCCACACACTCAGACATCATCACTTCATAATGGAGTTTGTGTCTGCAATGGCGTCACACATCCCTTAAAGGATCTCTCTCTCTCTCTCTCTCTCTCTCTCGCTCTCTCGCTCTCTCGCTCTCTCACACACACACACACACACACGCACACACACACACACACACACATACCATGAAAGACATAAGAAATATTGTAGTCAGTAAGTGTCGTTGAATCATCAGTACAGTTTTTCCTTTGTTCCATAGACCTGCATCTTGCACAGGTCAATTTAGTGCACAGGACTAAGGTTCAACACCATTAGGCACTACTTTTTTTAAATTGTTTTTTATAGTTTTGTATATTGTACTATTTATATTGTCCACTATTACTTGTAATTACTATTACCTGTGTTTTATTATCTTTCCCTTTTTCTTATAGGCCATATCTGTACAGTGTAATGGGATACATACTTTGTCACTTTTAAATCTATTGCATATTATAACCCCAACTGCAAAATTTCATCAGACTTCAGTGATTGTGTTGCATCGTCCCCCCTCTTTAACATCCTTCATATAATTATATGTAACAGAAATGCAATCAAAATAATATTTCAAAAGGATTCATTCTTAAAAGTAGGATTAATGAATGATTATCTGATGAAGTAACGTGCCTCTCCGTCACCTGACAGCTGAGACTTGACAGACTGTGAATCAAAACGGACTCAATTTGTGGAAATGTGATTGGAGCATGTGATGCATGCATGTAACTGGGACAAGTATGTTGGCAAATTATGAAAATCCTCTTAATAGGCAGGCATCTGAACTTATAGAGGGAGAGATGTTAAACTGTATGTGGAGATTTAGCTGCTATCCCTGGTTGCTTAGTGACTGTTTCACCATCAGAAAAAGATTATTTCCAAAATAGAGAGATAGGGGAATAAACAATCTCATTGTGTTTGGATAGTTGTGTGTTGTGTGTGTGTGCGTGTGTGTGTGTGTGCGTGAATAGGACTGACGTGGATTCATTCATGTTGAATCATTCAAGTTCCTGGGTACCACCATCTCCCGGGACCTCAACCTACCGGTAGTTACAAAGAAGGCACAACAGAGGATGTACTTCCTGCGACAACTGAAAAAATGAAACCTGCCGCAGGCTATGATGGTTCAATTCTACACACCATCACTGAATCCATCCTCACCTCCGCAATACATTTGTCGATATGTTTTATACTTACATCTTATTCCTACGCTTTAATTATGTGCATCAGTAAAGCCTCCTGCGATTCACAAATGCTGCGTGTGGGGAGATGGGATGTCTGTATGTCTTCTGCAAGTTTCATCTGAATGACATTTCACTGTGAATCATTCACGCGTGTGTATATGTATGAGTGTAAATGGGAGTGTATTTGTAAAAATTGGTGAACAACAGGGTTTCTCTGAGTTGGAGATAAAAACGTGAAACTGCTGCTTGCTCCAAAGTTGGAGAAACGTTTGTGGAAAGTGAACTGGAATGAAACACCAATGACTAATCATTTAGAACAATATAAGACCTGTGAAGAATTGAAATACCCTGACAGAGCTAAAGAATCATCTTCATCGCTTACCTTTTATTGACAGACAAATGGTAATAATCACATTATTGACATAGCATAGAATTAAAAATGACCAAATTGTCTCTATGCAAAATAACATAAAAGAAATGCCAATATATTATTGTTCTTATTATGTGACAAACGGTTGACCGGGGGTGGGGTGGACGACAAACCCACCTAGACTCAGTTTGCCCACTTTCTTTTGTTTAGTTTACATCCATTTATACTGACTGATCTGTATGACTTGAATTCATCGTACTGAGTCATATCAAACTGATCGAAGGGAATAGGGTCTTTTAAAGAAGAACAAAAAGATGCCTGGAAATATATTCTGTATATACAGTATATATTCTGAAAATGTAACAGATTTTTGTTGATGTTGGTGGTTGTTCACCAACTAGAGGTCATTATTTCCCACTTTATGAGTGCAGTCGTCTACTGTGCCACACCTTTTTCTTTTTACCCATAAACCTCTATTCTTTAGAGCCCTGCAGGCAACAGGTGGCTGGTGTGGACACACAAGCACAGCCACTCCTGCACGCACACACACACATGCACGCACACACACACCTCTACCTAGATAAAAGCAAACAAAAAGAGAGAATACAGAACCCACTTGTTTTCTGTCTGTGTCTGTGGTTGCCACAGTGTGGCTCGGCGTGCCCGGCGTCTGAGCCACTTCATTAAAACATGTATTTAATGCAGACAGTACCAGAACATCCTGTCCCTGCGGCTGGAACCTGCATGTGTGTGTGTCAAGGAGATATGATAAAAGTGATAGAAGAGAGAGATGGAGCGAGAGAAAGAAACTAACAAATTAGGAGGCATAGACAATTTGCGTGTGTGTGTGTGTGTGTGTGTTTGCATAACCCTCTCAGCCAGGATTTCATAACCATATTCATCTCGGCCACTGCTGCCTACATCCCACACAGCTGAATATTGATTTGGCCTGAATTTACTTTGCTTAGTCGCCTCCTAACACGCATCACATGTCCTTAAACGAATCGCAGGCTGTGCTGAGCAATAGAGCAGCATAACAACTTATCCAACTTGAGCCCAAGAAAAACAGCGTTGAGAGTCATCTCCAAAATGTGACACAGTTTTAGTTCAGTTGTGAATGTGTAGCGTCGCCTTGTGAAGTTTCCAGTCGATTTTTCAGTCTATTATTTTATGCCTGTCACAATGAAACGTCATTCAAATCCAAGTTTGTATTAATTTAATATAGCAAAGCTTAATGTCATATTTGTTTCGTGTTCATATGAACAGTGTTAAAAGAGCATTTGTGTATTTAGATTTATGTCACAGTTGGATTTTGAACTTCTGATGTTAGATGTCAGTTCACTGTTTAATTGACCTGATCTGATATACATATGCATACACCCACAGGCACAAACCAGCTCCCCACCCTGCTGGGTGTCTGCCAGAATCACAACCAGTCCTGTAGGGGGTTGCCATGTTCCACAGGCACAGTTTACCACCAGCTGTTTGTGTGTGTGTGTGTGTGTGCGTGTATGTGTGTCTCTGTGTGTGCTAATCCAAACAACAACAGCTTGAAAACTGGGTTGCAAGCTGGCAAAGTTTCTGCATGCTGACAAATGACATTTGATTTTCAAATGTTTGAC
>OMOT01026571.1:0-10127 GCA_900312575.1 Acanthochaenus luetkenii | reverse complement strand
TTGTATTTCATTAAGAAATGGCTGTATTGTTATGCTGCCACTGAAAACTTCTACTCTGATAATGATATTTAAATTATTTTAGCTTCAGAACATCCTTCATCTAGTAAGGACCATGTTGGTCCTGCCTGTGTCCTCGGCGCAGTGTGAGACGGGGTTCTCCACACTGAAGCGCATCAAGTCGGACATCAGATCTGCATTAAACCCCAACACGGTTGAAGATCTGATTTGAATCAGTGTAGAGGATCCTCCTCTGGAGACGTTAGACACCTTGGTCTCAGTGAAGAGATGGATGGAAGAGGGACAGAGAGCCAGGATATTGCGTAAAGCCCCAGTTGTGGCCTATCATGCGTTTTGAAGGCTACTTTCACTGTTTTTTGTTACTTGTAAGCTGTACCGTTATGTCGTTTTTTATGTAAATTTTTTTTTGACATATGGTGCTACCAATTTTTGGCTGGTGCTCCTAACTTTTGGCTGGTGCTCCTAACTTTTGAAGTTGGGAGCACCAGTGCTACCAAGTGAAAAAGTTAATTTCGAGCCCTGCATCTAATGTTACATTTTGTCCGACGCCTACTCTTGACATGCAATTCTTCATTTATCATCTCAAAAAAAAATCCCAACAAATAATTTATTTAAAAAAAAACTACATTTTTTATTTATTTATTAGCAGTGAATTCTGATAATATGCAAAGTAAAATAACTATTGTCCTTCTATATTCTCCACTTTCACCATGTGTATGACCAAGTTTGTGAGAATGATCCAAGTGTACATTATTCTTATCTACTCCTGCGTTATCAGTGGTCTTGACAGACATCACCATTACCCAGGCGTGACAGCTCTTGTGCTCCGTCCAGAGGGTAACGACTTCTTCCTCTGTGGAAGTTACACCATTTGTGTGTCAAAATAAGACGCTTTGAAACACTGACTTTGTGAAGCTTGGGTAAGGTTAGCTATATTCCTAGATTTATTTACATAGTTTTTAAGTTGCACTACTGTTTTATATTGTTAGTTACTGTACCATTACATTTTTTAACTGTCTGGAATTTAAAATCTATTCCTAGATTTATTTATTTATGTTATTTTTCAGTTATGACAGCATTCATTCTCTGTGTGCATTTGTTCATGTTTTACAAATGGTTTAACCTGAGCCAGGCCATACAACAATGATAGCAATCACATCCATACAGGGTTAGTAATATACAGCTGTTAGAAAACTATATATTTTTATTTAACACACTGGTATCGGATTGGTACTCGGTATTGGCCGATACGCAAGATCAGGTATCGGAATCGGTATTGGAAGGAAAAAATGGTATCGGAACATCTATACTACAACCAGCTAATCAATGCAAAGGAAAAGACACATAGCTAAATCTGATGGCTCCAGGGGTTCGAGTCAACACTAGTTTGCTAAATCTTTGCTTGTCCCCACCTGTTAAGGTAGAAAGAGAAGACGTTCTGCTCCACTTTCTTCTGGCTCATGATGTTGTCGAAGACCGGCACCACTCCATCCACAGAGATGCGTGGGTAGGCCATGCCAAGGATCCCATCAAACTTGGCTGCAATGAAGGCAATGCCAGGCTGCTTGATGGCCTCCCCAAATAACTGATTTTCTACTGATAGGTCTCCAACCTGGGAGAGTAGGGAACAAAACACAAGCCAGACAGTTTCAATGAATGCACTGAGACTATACATTGCTAAAGAAATGCCCTTTCATGCTCGTTTGTGAGACTAGCTTACCGTGCAAGTGTCCTGACTGAGGTAGCCAGACAAACTGCCAGTTCCATACTTGATGGCAAAGTCAGTGCCATTCTTTATGTATGTGCTAGACTTGGCAGAGTTATACTTGTGGTGAAGCACTACAAAAAGAGAAAAAGAAAGAATGTAAAGTTTAGTTTGATGCAACAACATTTTATGAAGTTTAATGGGACTGTTATGGGACTGAAATGTTATTTGAACGTCTTTAAAAAATATATGTGTGATAGCAAGGACTTACAGCAGGCAATGTCTGTGTAGGAGCAGTGAATAGAGGGCACCCACAAGTTGGAGGAGCCTGTGTCAAACACCACAGTGAAGGGCTGAGGGGGAGTACCGAGGCCAATCTCACCATAATACTGCGCCTAAAAAAAAAAAGGACATGTATACTATTAATCGTCAATAATATACCGTATCGTCCAAATACAAGACTAATTTTTGGAAAAATACTTTTTTGAAGACCAAATATTGTTTGTATAAAGAAAATCATTGTATTTGAAAAAAACAACAACCCATAATGATAATAAAAACCCATTGAATAAAACAATGTAGGCTGTTATTTATAATCATCTTTTACCAAAAAAACAAAAACCATTGAATAAAAAAAAAAGTATGTTGAGCTCTTTGGTGATTTCCAGGGCTTTCAGCTGAATGACAGCTCTGGTAATGGTCATACCGGTGTTATGTTGTTTTTTTTGTCACGTATTGACACACCCTCCTGTCAATCTGCTGGAAGTGGCCGCTTTGCGGACTGCGGCAAGTGTTTCTCTGACTTGTCTTTTTGGGGCGCCATTTTCTAACATCACACTCTAACATCATATTTCTTGGCTGCTCGACAGTGGTTTGATGACTCTGCTTCGTTGATCGCCATGATCTTAAAATTGGCATTGTAACTCCTCTGTTAACGTGCCTGACTTTTGAGCCACTTTGTTCGAGCTGGTCGCCGTGTCTCCATCTCTCCGGGCGCCTGTAGCTGTGTGTGTGTGTGCTTTGCACCTGTCAGCAGGCTGCGTGTGTGTGTGTGTGCGAGTGAGTGAGTGAGAGAGCGAGATACAGAGAGAAAGACGATGGTTCGCTTGGGGAACACTCGTTTGGTGCAATCTGTTGTTGTGAATGTATAATGACATTTAAAAGTCTAGACACCGAAAATAAGACAACGCCCCTTTTCCCAAAAGAATTCTAGGAAAAAAAAAATATTCTGCACATTACATTACAGCATTTAGCAGACACTTTTATCCAAAGCGACTTACATGTCATACCGTTGGCGGAGGCAGCCATGCAAGGTACCAACCTGCTCAACGGCACAATACGGTAATAATAATCATCATCTCTAATGATTTTAGAGATTGAGCTGGTCCACGTTTCCTGGACTCAGTGGAGCTAATCTTCAAAAACCTGCCAGTAAAGCATCACTGAAACAGAACTTAATTCTAGCGCTAATCTCATGTGTCCAGGAAACCAGCTCAAGATAATCCCTCATGGCAGTACACTGGTCATCCGCACCACAGCAGGGCAATCGAGCAGGCCTTTACCTAATGATTAGTCATATCATTTGACAAACAACAGTATTGATAGGATCAGAATGTACAGAGCAAGTAAACACCAGACAAGCTAACAATTTCAAACAAACTATGCCCAGTCACTCATGTGACATCTGTTCCATTCTCAGTGCTGATATGAGGCTCTGCTGCTGCTGGCGTCAGCAAACGTTAGGAGGAAGCAGGCCATAGTTTCTCTGAGTCACAAGAATAAATCAGCAATATTAGTTCTCCCAATGGCTCTGCAAAAATAGGTCTGCATGATTACTTGACAAATGTAGGAGCTGAGGCAATTTCCTTTTCATGTGACTGAAGGCAACTTGTGTCAAACTACTCATTGTGAAATACTGTAGGCATTTTTGCCAATTCATCCAAGCCTCGTGAGTCTATTTGTGATTACGTCATTTCATTTTTTTTATTGTTACTGATACTATTCAGCAGCTCCACGTCTTGGTCTGTGGACTTAATAGGAGCAATCTTAACCTTGCTATTAATAGGAACGTCAAAAGAGCTTGGAGTCTCTACTTGCAGTTAACCCCAGATCATGATGGCTTACATTAGGGCAGAGACCTTTGTGTGAAGCCATAGGACCTAGGAGTCAAGTTCTTTAAATGGCTGATACCGCTATTAAACATCTTCTATTGCCAACACTCTGAGTCAGCCATCATATGGTAAATGTTCCTCTTCTGTCACAATGATAGAAACTCTACAGTTTAATTACCGAGAGCTGATATTAGGCAAAATCTGGATGAATATTCCATTCTAAAAGCTGCGTGTGCAGGTTTGTTGTGCTTGACTGGCAAGTCTAATGTTCCATTCAGCTGGGAGCATTAGGAGGAAAAGGCCAAAGCAGTCACCACACAAGAGAACCTTTGTTGCGGCTCTCCTCCACCTTGGCTTTTAGCTTCTGAACGGTGCATTAGGGAAAGGGGAGACAGGGGTCTACAGGTCATTGGTTTGGTGAGTGGGGCTGTGGCGATGCTTACGTCAAGGTAGTTCTTCAGGGTTTCTGGAGTGGGTCCATTACTGGAGGGAAAGCCAAGGTTGTACTTAAGGGAGTGCTTGTCGGCCAGAAGCTCCTCTGCTCCTTTCCCTGCGTCAGTCAACTCACGTCTGATGGAACGGAATTTCTTTAAAGGAATTCTGGTGGGAAAGACATTTTTTTAAAGGAGTGAGAAATTTCCATTGGACTTAGGTCAGTTCATTGAGTTCAAGTTCATTTATTTATGAGGTCAGTTCATTGGTAAAATATGACAGCAACTGGTGGCCATGCAGATACATTTGACCTAGTTGCTGCATCCTTATCTGTACAGCTGCACTGTCCTTCAGACTGCATGACAAAATGGGGGTTATGCCTAAGGCAATGGAAGGTGCAGCCAAAATAAACCACAATTAAAGCAATATTCTATTCTGGCATTTATTTAACATGTATACTTGATATACGAGTTAATGAAGAGTCAACCAATGGCATTATCTGCCTTGGGAAATTCACGGTTACAAATACTCAGGAACCCCCCTGAATCAGAATATATAAATAACTGAAACCCGACTTCTTACATTTACATCTGACACTTATCTTGAGTGACTTACCATGACTGCACAGGTCCAGTGCCTTGCACAAGGACACATGTCTGTTGATGGACACCAACTTTATTTGAACTAGCCTGATAGCCTGTATCTATGTTACTGAGTGCAACTGGCTTGTGGGTGTTGAGCGCAGAGCGCCGAGGCAGTTGACTTGGCAGACATGGTGCAAGGTGTGGACAATGCCTCACCCTTGTTTTTTTACTTTGCCCCCTACATCTACCAGTGTTACCCAATACGGCTTGGAGTCTCACCACAGTGATCACAATGGCTGCTCACCCATGAGAAACCCAAGGCCTTAAATCAGCCATCCTCTGCAACATGCGTGACACTAATTCATGTTATTGGTCCCATCAGGACAACCTGTGGTTGACCTGCTTCTCAGAGACGTAGAATGAATATTCACGTTTCAACATGGACGTCACAGTAAACACGTCACCAGGCCCGGCTGGGACGGACTGTAACTGACGTCCAAAGGCAGAGGACGTACTGACTACAGACGTTAGCTAACGTTAACTTGTGGGACAACTTGACTACCGACGTTAGCTAACGTTAACTTGTGGGACAACTTGACTACAGACGTTAGCTAACGTTAACTTGTGGGACAACTTGACTACCGACGTTAGCTAACGTTAACTTGTGGGTCAACCTGACTACAGACGTTAGCTAACGTTAACTTGTGGGACAACTTGACTACAGACGTTAGCTAACGTTAACTTGTGGGACAACTTGACTACCGACGTTAGCTAACGTTAACGTGTGGGTCAACCTGACTACAGACGTTAGCTAACGTTAACTTGTGGGACAACTTGACTACAGACGTTAGCTAACGTTAACTTGTGGGTCAACCTGACTACAGACGTTAGCTAACGTTAACTTGTGGGTCAACCTGACTACAGACGTTAGCTAACGTTAACTTGTGGGTCAACCTGACTACAGACGTTAGCTAACGTTAACGTGTGGGTCAACCTGACTACAGACGTTAGCTAACGTTAACTTGTGGGACAACTTGACTACAGACGTTAGCTAACGTTAACTTGTGGGACAACTTGACTACAGACGTTAGCTAACGTTAACGTGTGGGTCAACCTGACTACCGACGTTAGCTAACGTTAACTTGTGGAACGGGTTTTAGACTAACGTTAGCTAACTACATAACGTTAGGTATACACATGAGCCGAACCTGTTTTCTAGCGTAGAGGTTCGGTATCAGAGCTAACGTTAGGGTTCGGTATCAGAGCTAACGTTAGGGTTCGGTATCAGTCATGTTGATGTTGAATAAAAGATGGTGTTCTTACCGAACAAGTGCGTCGGTCGTCAACGCTAGCGCCGCAAAAAGAACCAGGTACAACGTCGTCATCTTAAAGTCGCAGCTCACTCGGTATCTATAAAACCACAAACAACACAACACAATAAACACAACGACTCGCTCTCGACAACAACCGAGATTTATAACGTCAGCTGACTCGGCGGAGTCGCGGATGTAACTTATTATTTAAGGGCGGAGTCACCCGGCACGTGACTCGGGGTCTACGCGTCATATATACATGCTACGTCATCTTACGCGCACTACATATACATTATATACATACACTGAGTGGGGGATTTCTGTTTCAGAGTGGATTTGATCTTTCGTTTGCGTTTGTGGATGACAGCAAACACACTTCAGTTCTCCTTTACTGTCCTTTGGTAGAACCATGGTTCCTTCACACAGATAATCATCTCATTTCTAATGTTCTATGCTGCCTTGTAATCAGAATCAGAATCAGAATCAGAATTGGTTTATTCGCCAAGTAGTTTTCACGTACAAGGAATTTGCTGTGGTTGTTGGTGCATACAGACAACATAAGAACAATAGTAATAAGAACTCAAAAAGGAAGTAGTGCAAAAAACAAGGAAGTAGTGACAAGGACTGAACAGGGAGTGGCTCTCTCATATCACCAGGGATAACCAGTACTAGAGAGAGAGAGAGTGTGTGTGTGTGTGTGTGTGTGTGTGTGTGTGTGTGTAGCGCATTCTCCCTCAGATCACAATGTTATTCAACCCTTTATCTCAGAGGGTGTCATCGGGTTACTCGAGGCAATTCAAAGTGTGATGTGAAAAGCAAAAGATCACCAAGTCTGAGAGCGTTACCGGTGGAAGACGGTGCCGCGAGTTGTCTACACGTTTTATGAAAATGAAAAGTGGGAAAAATCAATAAAAGTCTCATTCAAAATGCATGACGGTGGATATCCACCCATGAATAGATTGTTGATATAGATTGTCAGCTCCTCAGCAGTAGCTGAAGTCTAATTTGGGAGAAGAAGAAAGGCACAGAAGAGCTTGAGATGATGAACACTCATTCGTGACGAAGCATCACACGGAAGAAAGCCATAGATTGTATCTATTCCTGACCGTCTCGCGTCTATTCATTCGATAATTTAAATATTTCATTGCCATAGCACCTTTCTCAAACAAACGTTATCAGGTGGTACTAAGAAACTATCATCCACAGGCTACAACATGTATTTTACAACCGTTCTGCAACATGGTTCCCATCAAACGTACTGACAGTATCTTTGACATATTTTCACATTTGTCTGCCAGTCTTATCTTATCTTATATCAAATATCAGAGTTCCGTGCAACAGCCACCGCTGATAAATGGCAGGGAGATGTTGCTTGTTCGAACACAGGTCACGAGCTTCAAGAGCGATAACTGCTATGAATATGGAAATATAAACATCACTGAAGTGTAAACCGTAACCCTAACACTTCCACGCGAGGCTTCACATGAGCACATCAGTCGGTGCTGAATCTACTGTCACTGAAGCCCACTTCTACTTCATCTCAGTTCTGGAATAAATCTGTAAGACTAAAAGGCGTCAACTGTCTGATTTCTGGAAACGTGGAAGTATTAACTCCCTGACCGACAGAAGTCATATTTGATTCGTATTTTCCAGTAGGCCGACAAGAAATGAACTGAAATCAACACGTTTGAATCACTACTACACCAACAGACAGATATGAGAGAGAGGAGTTTGTCCAAATCTATGATAACGTGCAGCGCACTGCTAATTACAGTGATACTGCGGCTGTGAGAATCCCCCGAACCCAGCCGAGGCTCTCTGGTTGATCTCGCAGCCAGAGGCATCATATGGTTTTTCAACTGAGTTGTATTCGACTGCAGCCACAGTATATGCAGTGTGGAAGAATGATGGGTAATTGGTTTCCATGTCTACCATCTCCTTCGTTCATGATAATTGACCCCATAAAGTTGGCAGATTCAGACACACACACACACACACACACACACACACACACACACACATGGCTGCCTTGTTGGTTTATTTGGTTACGTCTCTCGATATACAAACCTAACACTGTCATGTCATATCGGTAATACTTACAATAGCATATGATTTCCATCATCATATGCTAATCTAGCACCCACATCACCTTGAGGGCTTGTAATTCAACTTAGACGTAGAGAGGGAGACGGAGACGGAGACGGAGACGGAGACACTGTCAGTTGGGAACAGTGAGCATTTCAAAACATATTGGTTCCAAATTGAGGTTCTGTAAAATGTCCACCTGCTTCTCCTTTTAAGCGTTGGGTCTCTTCTTCGTGAGAGATGAATAAAGTGTGAAAACGATTTAGCTCTGCTACATAAATAGATGTAGACAGGCAAGCAAACAGACAGGCAAGCAAACAGACAGGCAGCCAGTCAGCAAGACAGACTGAAAAGCAATTAGACCGATAAAACTATACGCAGAGAGATAAATATATATATTTTAAAGATTGTCAGGCAGAAAGAAACACAGACAAACACAGACACACACACACACACTCACACTCATTGCACAGCTTCTCAACTGTGCAACGGCTTCCTCCCAGAGTCCAAAGACGTGTGTTTGTGTGTAGTATGTATATGATGTAGTATGTTTGTGTATATGATGGTATATACTGTAAGCGTCTGCTAAATGCCATAACGTAATTACTTTGTGCAGAAAGTCACGTGTATGAAGTCAACGATAAATATCCGTTAGATCCCATCAGTCTGTTGATGTTCAACACATTCCAGGAGTTATTTTGTGATGAAGTGGTGTAATGACTCAAAACCCAACATGTCTTGTGGCTGCATTGCATTCTGGTCTACTGAGGCTGCCGTCGGTGGAGGAATTGGTATCTCCGCCTCTAGACAGGCAGACAGACAGATAGATAGATGTTCCTGCCACTACTGGTAATACCCGCTCTAATTTTCAAGTCACCCAATGGCTATTCAACAGCTGTGCTAAACCTTGCATATTGTAAATGCAACTTGTGTACAGATGTGTTTCCACGGTAACAGAGTCAAGCGCTGCTGACTGCGAGGTTCGCTCCCCCTGCATCCAGCTGAAGCGGCTCTCAAAGCTGTTGATTTATACGAGACCTTATTTTAAAATGCAAGGACACTCTCCGGTTCCGTCTCCTCTGCCTAGTCTTTAATCCCATTGAGCTGCTTTCCCCATCATCTTGTTTTGGTCTGTCTTCCTCCCGGCCATCCTCCCCCATTCCCCGAGCAGAGCGAGAGTTAGAGAGCCCCCGCCTCTGAGGATGAGGAGGCGGAGGTTTAGGGTGGCCAGGAGCCAGTGCTTCTCCTGGATCCGCTCAGCGGCGGTGGGGCTGCCACAGCTAGAAATGTACCGCACGAGAATAAAAGTAACAACAAGTATTTACCCAACGTCTGCCTGACAAACAAGAACCCTATCGCCCAACAATCTAACAAACACGCATGGATGTATAACAAACAATGAACACAATCATTGGGATCCATCACTAGCATAAGAATAGAGGAGACGATGCAAGGACAGCATTGTTTTGATACTTGCTACAAGAATGATTTTCACAATCCATATCGCAGTAGAATGAAATGGCTTAAGGGCATGAGATCACTTTAGATGCCAAGGTGCAAACAGGGTGGAGGAATAGCTTCTGCTATGTTCTGGTTCATCATGAACAAAAATGAATAAGGGCATGATGCAACTAGTTAGAGGAATTCTGCGTATGATGTTCGTATGATCTGCTCAACATCCACAGTGGAGGAGTTTGGCCTACAAGAGACCAGTTTGGCTTACCGGCAAATACATGAGGAAATAGACACGTTCCAATTCGTGTGCGCCGAGAGTTTAGTATAATAGATTTTCGGCAGTAGTTGTTTGTTTTCTTCATTTTATGATGTTTCTGTATATAGTTCAGATTTGGCGAGTTAATTTTGCATTTTTTTTTTTGTA
>OMOT01026569.1:0-10652 GCA_900312575.1 Acanthochaenus luetkenii | reverse complement strand
TGTGTGTTTGTGTGTGTGTGTGTGTGTGTGCCAGAATATGGGAAATTACACAAAATATACATATACATGTATACCCACCCGAAGTACTTTTCCAGACTAAAGTCTCGTCAGTTATGTTTTGACATTTTTCTTGAAGCAGCCTCAATAGTTCCACAGCATTGTGTTCACTGTCCTGTGAATAGCTATCGACAGACACTTCTGTCAGATGAAGAGTTACTAATATGATAATCGAGACCACACAAAATGAGCTACATCTTTTATGAAATGGCTCAGACTAAGCTCAATTGCATTACATGATACATAATAGAGACGTACAGGCATCTCCTGTTGCTGTAATTATGCATCACAATGGTGCCAATGCATTTAAAGCAGCCACATTATTACAGCTGACACAAGATTCATCTCTTCATCACTTATTCAGTACAAGGCAATTTTCCAAGGATTCCCCAGATGGTTGTCAATTTAATGCAAAATGTAAAAGAGATTCAGTCCAGTCAAAGTCAAATTGATATCTCCAAGTCATAGATTGAATAGTTATTTGAAAGCCTGGAAAAAAGTATGGGGTCTTGGTCTGACAAAAGTGACAAGGAAAAAAACATGTTTTCCAGAGATATTTTTCATGAAGGATGACATCCTAGATGGCTTTTATGGAACCATTTATTGCACTTTAACATCACCCACACTTTTAAGGGATGCCTTTGGTTGTGATACAAGTGGCCATTAGCACGGCTTTCAAAGACAGGGACCGTCACTTGATACGAAGAGATTTCTCTTCTGATCTTTCTGTCTAAATACAGTGTTTGAACCCTAAAACAAACATATAACACAAGGTTAAATAAGCATGTGTCCATAACAGATCTAAGCTTGTTTGAAATGCATTAACAATGCACACATCAAGTGTATTCACTGTACTTACATTCAGCAGCCTATTATTAAATAGGGTTTGCTCACACAATGGGACAGTTCTGTAAAAAACCTGATGTTGAATCCTGCTGTGCCATTCATACAGATCATATACATGTAAATACCTTATAATTGTGATTTGTTTGTTTAGTTTGATTTGTAATTGTATGTGATGGGTCTGTAATGGTTGAAAAGGCAATTAAAGCTCATGCTATGTTAAGGGTTAAAAAGATAGTAGTATAAAGTTCAAAAACATGATTATGTATAATTAAAATGTGAATTTTTAAAATGTAAATAACTCATAGTGAATAAAGGGTTAAAAAGATTCAGATTCGTAAGACTCACAAGAAGATCAAAATCGTTTTTTGGGGTTTTAGGCTAAAGTAAATGTAATTTCATTGTACATTCTGTCATCGTTCTCAAGTGTTACTCAATTAGGCTTGCCGCCAGGGAGGTGAACAAATCCACTGAGACGCACCACCACAGAATAAATTATGCGGTCAAGCTAGAAACAAGTTCTTCATAGCTGTCTCTTGTTTTGTAACTACAGGATTTATCCTCACCCACACCCTTCTGGCCACCACTAGGCCACGGGGGCAACAGGTCATTTGTTGTGCTATGACGCCATTTGTTGCCAGCTTAAAAGCACTTCATGAATACATGTTACTTGACCTGACTGGACTACTGCTTCACAGAATGTCAACTGACTGACATTCAGGGAATGCATTACAGTAATATAAAAAATGTTCTACCAAATTACTCAAAAAACAATGTGTTGCTTTTGTTATCACCCCCTCTATCAGATTGAGAGAGAATTATCCAAAAATACAATATTCCACCACCATGCCTTAATACTTATTATTGAGTGAAAGTAAAAGCTGTTTCCCTGGTCTTTCACAGGTGAGGAAACTGACTTTGGTATTTTTTTTCAAGACAATATTATTCTAACTCCAAGAAACTAATATTAGAGTAACTCCTTCTAGAGTTCTTTCTGCTTTCATGTAAATCTTTACATGCTTTAATTTCAATACAACACAACATAAAGAGACAAGTGCCTTTTTTAAATGTATTTTTTAAACAACCATTCCTTAATTATTCATTTATATTTCATGGAGCCGTATCTCACCCTCATTTATCTCCTTAAGTGACTTATTAGTAGTCATTGTAACACAACTTATTGGTCTCTTTTTTATACCTAGGCCACTGAATGCTTAATCATAAAACCTATCATTTTGCTGCTCTGAACTCTATATAGCCTTTAGAAAACATGGCATTATTTAATGAATTTCAATGTAACAAATCCATTCCCTTTGCTTTACTTCATTTAAAACTTGTGATGGACCATGTGATGGAGATGGTGGTGCTGCAAAGCAGGTGTAAACCATAGAGGTGGTGTAAACACATACACAAGGTGCCGCGAGGGGCCGCAGGGGCCGTGTTGGTTACCCACGCAGCGTGCCTTGCAGAAGTGGCCCTAATCAGTTCTCAGTAAAAAACAACATAGATACTTAACCATGTCTATTAAATTATGTTTAGACGACTAAGTTGTACGTTCAGAAAAGCAATCAGCTGTTCACAGCTATTGTTGTCCGAGATAAGGACCTCCAATATGGCCACCAGATTGTGCATTACATCACTTGAAAGCACACATTTTGTCTTCCATATTGTTGCTGTTGACATATGCATGTGCTGTGACTTGATGAAACCGGTAATGAATGATCTGTAAGGTGGTTTGTTTGAATGGGGGTCATCACACCATCTCACCCCCATACTAATACTGCAAACTGTAGCTAAAATGGTCCTGTGCATACCTGCTGCACATAATATGAGGGTAATGAGGATAGGGATTCATTTCTCTTCTTTTTGTTTTTGTGGTACTACATGATGAAACAGCAGGCTGGAGACTCTGCTGAGAGCCAGAGAGGTTTATATTGATGCAATGACTTTAAAATATATGGTACCCGTTGCTTTGATTTATTAGCTACAGTTCAACGTAACTGTACCCACATTTGAAAGGTACATATTGGTCACAGCCCACTATCGATTTTTCTACAGTTAAATGGATGGCTTTGTTTAGCAGTGAAAAAGTGAACTATTTTACCCGCACAAGCAAGCTGTTTAATAGTCCCAAATCTATATTTCATTAAAATGATGACACATAGCACCCCTAGCCCTCTCCTAACTCCTGTTTTATTGATCTCAAACAGTTTGGGTCTTGTAGAGAATAATAAATCGTCCCGGTGTTGTTGGCACTCTTTTAAAGCAGTCACATTCCATTATACATGTAATGAACCACAGGAATTACGCGATGACATGAGGGGATTTGAGGTCACCCTGCCATGAATCATCTATCGCTCAAAGTGTGTTAGAGTAGTCGTGTCCTCAAGATTGCCATGTATAGCAGATACAGTAAACACTATCTAGGAATCTTCTCATATGATATATGTTCTCATACAGCAGAAGAGTTGTTGGAGAAACAGAAACGTTTTCTGAGGATGACAAAGACAGCACTACAATCAACTGCATTCTCTCTGTCTCTTTTCTCTCTCTCCCACACACACACACTCACACATACACACACACTCAACTGAACACATACCATTAACTGTGATAAGCGTCAGGGAATATCCCTGCTTCATAGGCATGCGATATCTCGTCATTCATGAACAGATACACCATGTTCCACACAGGAATTACCTTTACTGTCCCTTACCATGTACTCTGTAGCCAATGGGAAGAGGCAGCACTGGACTTGTCCTGCGTCTGTTTCCCTCTTTTTACTTTCACTCAATTAAACCCCAGTAAGGGGCTCGAAGAGCTCAAAATGGGAAGAGAGAATGTTTCTGTAATGAGAACCTGTTGAGTTTATGATAAATATTGGCCAATCTGTCTGCTTCTGGAGGGTAAACATGTTTGACATTTGGTGTTGACCTTATCCCATCTAATAGGCTGGTTGTTTTTCTGACAGAGATGGATAAGGGTGATTATTCTCATTTCATCATATAGAATGATGCTGGTTAACAAGGTGTCCTTGTTAGGGCAAAGCATATTCACATTTACATGTTTCACTGGGACTGTCACATTTGAGGTGAACTCACAATGAACAGGGGCCGCACTGACTTCTGGTTCAGCAAAACAAGCTGGCCATTGGGAAAATAATTTGACTTCACTTGTTCTTTTGCTTTGCATTGTCACTGAATCCAGTCTGAAATGTCAATGTATGATGTAAAGTAATATAATCTGTGATATTTTCCATTGCTGATTGATATAGGTTGAATAGTGATATCAAGTTCATGAAAGCATTTACATTTGCTGTTCCAAACACTCGGTGTCTGGTAGGTCTTTCCAGGAAGTGATTCATTTTTTGTTAATTCATATATTTATATATTATTACATTTATTTTTACATTACATTATATTTATTTATAATATTAAATGCCCTTTTGGTAACCCTTTAAATTACGGGTCGTTAATTACGTAGTAATGATTGGAAATAACGAAGTAATATCCAGCGAAAATATATGTAATAACTAATTATAGCATTATAATGACTGGTAATTACTGATTTAAAAAAAAAAGGTTAAACTAGTTCAAACAGGAAGAAACACTGTCTCCATTGATTAATTGTCCGCAGAGGCACAAAAAGTGACGACACAATTTTCATTGGGTTAATAATGTACAATACATACAATAATACATTATATATTTGAGAAAAGACATACCAATACTGACTATGTACAATATTCACATAGGTATACAAACGTACTTCATAGTAACTCTACACAAATAACAACATAAAACAACAGAAACCCCAGAACAGGCATAGCAGCCTTTTTTTACTTAGTAGTTACCAGTCATTGTATCATCTATTTTACTTGGAAATTACCTTGTTATTATCAGTCATTACTACGTAATTAACGGCCAGTAATTTAAAGGGTTAGCACAATTTCTTCTGCACAGGGGCATAAAGAGAGTAAAGATCAAGACAAAATGGCTAGAAATGCATTTGGAAGCCATTAATAAAAAATTTAAATTAAATAAAAGATACACATCAGGCAGCATTCAGGATTCCGATGTAGTCTGATTACCTACATTTAAAAATACATCACACGTCAAATATCATTGCTCCACTTGTCCATATAAGCTGGTTTGGACATTTAGATGGCAAGTGATATTAGATGCAGGGTCTTTGTCATAGCTTAGGGTTTAATGAATTGATGCCCCTGTTGTGAGAATTATTACTGGTTACGTTTGTCTTCTATTGATCAGGGTTAACGATTCCGATTTACTTGTGATTTGCTGTGATTGTGAAGCTGTCTGAATCATAAACATTGATCTTTTGTTGGTTTGCGCTCTTGCGGAGTCTGGGCCCTCCAAGAGCACATTACAAGGCCTGTACTTCCACATGAACCCTGGCTTTCATTGCAGAAAGGACCAGGTGTGAATTAAGTGGCTGCAACAGGATAGCTTCCTGTGAATAAATGCATTTTGATTATGAGCAAACATTGCCCTCCTTTGGCCCTCATTATGCAAATTAGGAATTGTATTTTAGGGGAAGGGATGAGAGCGAGGGTGATTTGTTTGCAAGAGGATTTTGTGCAGCCTGGCAGTCATATGCTGTTGATTAACGGACTAATGGACAGGCAGCAGAGTGGGGTGAAGTAATTTCATACCAATCACTATTCGTTACTTAATAAGAGATGATGACTCGGGGCACTCTTCAACTGAAACGGCTCATAAAGACAAAGTTGATGAATCGTGATAAAAAAATCACATCATTATTTACCTCTTTAAAATCACCAGGGCCAAGGAACATAATTAAGAGGAACATGGGACAAATATAGGACTTTTTTTCCACAGAAACACAATCATTTATCACCTAATAGGATTTATGTTTACAGTTTAGGCCGTCGTAAAAGCCGTAGTCTTTACCTGTTGAACCAAAGCATAATCAAACAAATGAACTGATCTACAATATATCTAATTTTTGTAATGCATGAACTAGATGAATTAACTACAATGTATTTTTTTATGATTTAACTTCATTAAATTGCACAGATGTTTATTTTAATGACATATTGTTTCTGGATTTTGTGCACTGGATAATTAACTTGCTGTAATCTTAACGTGAAATATTTGAGCTACTGAAATGGACACTTGTCTTTCGCAAACGGATTAGAAAATGGAACAAAGCAATGCAGAGGAAATAACCTTAGCATGCATAGCTGATATTGTCTTACATTCTGATTGATAAGTTGTTATACAATAGTTTCAGTCATGTGGCTATGCTACAGTATGTGTTTTCTAGTGGGAGCTGTAACAAAAGCCAATCAAGGACCATACAAATTTGCCATTTTATATTTGGTGCATTACAGCTGCGATAAAAAATTATAATATGCATTTTCATTAGCACATGAGTAACTCAAACCAAAAGGATACTGCTAGATTCAAAACAAAGTTGCTCTATTCCTGAATAGATTTCAAATGTCCCCTGATGCTTTTGATTCTCGCACCAAAACTAATCTATTAATGTGCCATAACCCATCAAGATTTTTTTTTTTTTACTAATGATGTGGTAGTGTTTATAGGTTTTAGATAACTGTGGTGGTATTTAAAGCCTGACCATAAAGCTATGTGGTGTAGTATGTCCTGTATTTTATCATTTTCTATTGGTTTTTAGGTAGCTTTTCTTTAAATACATTTTTATATTCTCTTGGCCAGGTTACCTTTTTACCTGGTTAAATAAAGGAAATTGATTGATTGATTGATATATTTTTTTACAAGCTGTGTTACTTCAACAACTAAATCATCCAGATGAAGCGCATCAGTACATATGGCCAAGTAATCTAATCCATATGGTTGAAGTTATTCCTCATGTGATCATTCAATTAAATATGCTCTCTCATTCTCCTACAGTGTTGATATATAATTATTGAACAGGTGCTGTTTGAATAGAGAACTGTGTGAATTTTTGAGCTTGGTGAAGACTTCCTCTCCCTTGACGTGTGTGCCTGTGTGTGTGTGTATGGAGGGGGGGTGTCTGATGAGAGAGGGAGGGAGAGAGAGAGAAAGAGAGCGAGAGAGAGAGAGAGAGAGAGAGAGAGAGAGAGAGAGAACCATAAGTCATATTTCAGATCACTACACTGATGCACAGTATTCCACAGTGGGAGGGTGGCCATACACCCACACTGGATTGATTTTGTTCATCACAGTAGATCACATTACAGGCTCAGTAAATCTGAATTATGCTGACATAGTATAAGCCCCAGAAGACTCCATTTGTGTGGCCGCCAGCTCTATTAAACATTTTTAGGGATGGCGATGATGGCCATCGTGCTTTTACAACTGTATCCTTCAATTTTGCGGTACAGAATAGCGTACTCTATTTTCATAGCTTGTTCAGATAATATTGAATAACAAACAAGAAAATCAAACTTTAGAAAGTGAGTGTTATTTTTAATATTGCTTCCCTGTATTGACTTTGTAGCTACAGGTACCAGGCCTGTATTTGCTCAACAGGCCTTACTTAAGTCCAAATCTGCAGCAGTAGGAGTTCCTGACATCCTCCCACTGCTGGATAATGAAAAATGCATCAGCAGTGATCTAGTTTCTGTTGTAAAACTTGCATAATGTTGAGTCTCCTGAACATACCATCCTCTTTTATTTCTGTTATTCATGTCTTTGTCCTACCTGGTCACCATTTATGTTATCCTGACAGTAGATTCAATGACATCAAACCCACTAGCATCAGTTCTACCCAAATGAAACCCTTTTCAATTAAAGCCGACACCTGCCTATTCTTCGCAGGGCTTCCTGTGTTCACAAATTCTCTGTAACCTTTTCATCACCCGCTCCTCATTAATTCACCTTGCAGGGTTCTTGGCCCATCTCTCGTTCTCTTGCTCTCCCATTTTCTTATTCGCCAACACAACACATTGACAGCACTGTAGGTTTGAAATGATTATGCAACTGAGAGCGGTCACAACGGGCCGTTGTCAGGTTCCTCCATCCCTTGTTAGACTGGGTAATGTGGCCTCATGCTTATCAGCAGCATTTGGGCCAATATCTCCATTCCTGTTGCAAGAAATTCTGCCAACAATACAAACTGTTCTGCTGTTGAAGTCTATCATCACCGCTAAACCACATCTGCTGCCGATCCGGCTCAGTATTTTGTTAAATTAGCTCGAAATCATATGACTTTTTATTCATAGACTTCTCCCTCATAGTCTGAAGAGAGAAAACTATATCTGTAAAATGAAAAGGATGAATAGCCAACTCAATTAAATTCAGAAATGTTCTGAAATTGCCAATTAACTGTATTAGCAGGGGAGGCTACATGTTTGGAATTGATGGATCCCAGTTGCTCCTCTTCCTCTCCTTAATGAAACTGTAAGGCAAGTGAAGTCTTCTGAGGATGACCTTCATCTACTAATCTGCTAATTAACTTTGAATTAGACTTTGATGTTATTCATTATTTACCTGCATATGCTCAGCAAAATATTCATAGATTATGAGGGGAAAGCATACGTAAAGATGTGCAAATTTGGTAGCGTGTGCATGGTTTATTATAGGGTCTTGCAGTCCCCTCCTTCCCATCCCTTTTCCATCCATCCCTCTCTCTATCTTACTCTGCCCCTCCCTACCAAAGCCATGTTTACAAAGGAAGTCACCAAATGACTTGTATGTATAGGGTTAGCACTGTCGCCTCGCAGCAAGAAGGTCCTGGGTTCAAATCTCACCTGGCCCTTTCTGTGTGGAGTTTGCATGTTCTCCCTGTGTTCACGTGGGTTTCCTCCGGGTGCTCTGGTTTCCTTCCACAGTCAAAGACATGCAAATATATGTGTGTGTAGTGTGGTGCATGGTGTGATATACTATGTATATGATGCATGCAATGTAAAGCCCTTTGAGACACACTTGTATAAAAGGGCTATATAAATATTGATTGATTGATATATCCTGTGTTTTTTGTGTGTATTGTATGTCAAGTAATTATTTTGTTTTCCACAATGGAAATAATATGTGTTTTAAAGCTGCACTAGGCATTGTTTTAATATGAAAATACACCTGTCTTATAAACCTGAATCACTAAGTGGGGCTGCAGCAGAGAAGAGTGTCCCATTTTTAGTAATTGAGACACTGTAGATTCACCATATCTGTTCAAATGACATTCTGGACATTCTGGTGTTGTGTATCTAAACTTCTCCACCCAAAGGAAAGTATGAATTGAAACTGAGTGAGCTGGACTCACCAATGTTAGCATCTTTTGCCTCTCTCATCCCTTTAGTATAAAGCATCACAGACCGGCCGGGTTGGTAAACATGAACGTGCTGTGAGCCGTTTACTGATGTTACATTACAGGATTTCTGGGCGTTAAAGTTCACATTTTTCCAACTGCCATTGGGAGCCACCAACGTGCAAAGTGGCCTGAATAACGTATCTTGTGCTATCCTACAGGGTAAAATATACCTGAATTGGTTGTTTTGATACCGGTATGTATTTTTCAATTTCCATGGGTGCTCCAGTAGTATATAGGTGAGTTAAATGAGTTTACACCTTTGCAGCTTCTGGACTGCTGGAGAAGAAAAAGGGTGAAATGGCACTGAGAGAAACAGAGTAAACAAGAATGCATTCTGGAGGACAAATATCATGCCAGAGAGAGGCATGTGATTCTGCGTCTGAGGGGCTGCTGTGTGATGTTCCGAGAGTCCCATCACCACCGCTCCAGAGACAGATCCTTGCTCTGCAATATTGGAAGAAACCATGGAGAAATGAATGCATATGCATGTGCATGCAATGGAACATAAGTAAGACTGTAATGTTGGATTGGGATACATTTCAAAAAAGCACACCATATGCATTTGTCACTGGGTGGATAATCCTGAGATATGCGGGATCAAGGTTAAACTGTCGTTAAAAATGAAATGGATTCAGAACATATCGGGGCACAATATCTGTCTATCAGGATGTTTATGTGCAGTTTTGCCAGTGCAGCATATTTAGTTGTAGGGAGAAAGGCACTTACTTCAGAGTCCAGTCGTAAAGCCTATGGATATTATTCCAATGCAATATATCCCTTTCACCTCCCTCCATAGTGTTTCTTTTGTATGATAGAAAGTGGACCTTTATGAGAATCATCCATCATTACATGGGATTACCATTTCATTGCATGCTCGAATCTCTTAGGATTACAGGGAGATTACTTCATATTTTTAAAACCCCAGTGCCAGATCTGCCTTTATCTTTTCCATCCGGCAGTTTTTGGTAAGACGTTGAATCACATCAATCCTCAGTGTTTCTCAGAGATTGAAATTAAGCCTCTTTTTTTTTGGTCAATTCATTTCAACATTCACAGCACAGCTAAAACGTGTGATTACTGTGTATCCTTGATTATTCCAATAGTCACAATGTCCCAGAGCCTCTAGCTACTTTTCAATGACAAAATGATTAATATTTTGTAAACATTTTTTATACTGATAAATCAAACACGCCTGAACAATTCCCATACGTTTTTCCCTCTGTCTCGTACTGTCGCTCATTCTGTCTCCCTGAGGCTTTTAGGGAGATACAGTTGCTGTGCTATGTAGGAAACAACACATCATTAACAATGCAGGGAGCTATAATGAGTAAATGTGAAGGTCATGTTCTGATGACATTGTCATTATAGTATTGGCATATTACATGGATGATGAGGGTGAACAAAACTGCACAATATTACATGGCACTCCAGTGCATTGACACCAAACGGGCACG
>OMOT01026556.1:3721-14754 GCA_900312575.1 Acanthochaenus luetkenii | reverse complement strand
TGTGTGTGTGTGTGTGTGTGTGTGTGTGTGTGTGTGTGTGTGTGTGTGTGTGTGTGGTGTGTGTGTGTGTATGTGTGTGTGTATATATGTGTGTGTGTGCAGAGTGTGAATATGTGTCAACACAGTGCAAGAAGACAGAGATAGCTGGGGACACAGAGGTTATATATGTGCAAATGAGTCTGCGTGTGTGTGTGTGCATATTTGCGTGTGTGTGTGTATTAACGTGGGTGTGCCTCTAGTTGCAATCAGTCATTGCCGAAAGTAGGGCTGCACTGGTGATGTGTTTGATGTCACTATAATGAGCCTCAGTGCTGATTTTCCCCATTTCATCACCACTAACTAACCCGGGCTTCTGCCTCCGCCAGCCTATCAACCACAGATCAGGAAGCCAGTGGAACAGAGCCCGTGGAAAAGGCTGCGACTGTAACAAGCACTAAATTTGAAAATGATGAACTCTGAGAATGCAATCCAATCGAGATCTGTAAGCTGCGACCACAACGACTGTAGAGTTTGCAGCTTTCATCACGTAGTGCGGCGAGAGAAAACTCTGAGTGCACGTTTAGTGGTAGCTGTCATAAAGGTATCTCATCATGCAGCTATCCCACAAAATTTGCATAATCGAAAGGCAAAAAGAGACATTTTCCAAACAATACCTCATTGGACTCAATGCACAGTATATGCACGTGTTGTAGAGGAACGCGTGGATCTGTATGACCCCTGTAGTGTCAGAACGTCATGGCAGTTCATAGTCATAGTTCATTATTAGATTAGATTCAATTATATTATATTAGATTGCACTTTATTGATCCCCTAGGGGAAATTCAGGTGTTACAGCAGCAATTGGCAAAACAATGCCAGAAATGGGGAAGGCAATACAAAAAACCAAAAAACAGGTAATAATAATAATAATGGGCACTTATAAATAATGCATTATACAAATGTACAGCTGTATCAGTAAGTTAATACATTGAGTCCTGTGTGGGATAATTGAGTCGAGTGTTGGCGACCACATGGGAAATGTTAGTCCAAATCCCACTGCTGAGTTTTACACTCTTACCACAAGCCAGTGGAGAGCAGTTGTCTGATTACAATCTTTCAGGCCCTCTGTAAAACAAACAATGGCTGCTTCCGTTCGCCGGCCAAGTCCCATAATGCTCCCTCTCTCAGACGGTACATGTGTACTGCTACGTCAGCGAAAACCCCAGCACTGTCATTTCCATTCTCTCTGTTAAAATCCCCCCAAAAAGCTACAGCTGTGGTTTTCCTCACCGTCACAATGTTGATCTCAACTCAAAGAGACAGCATTGATTATGGATGACTGACCCTGATATAACGCTCACAATTTGTTTTGGAGAACGGGAGGGAGAGAGAGAGAGAGAGAGACACTTGCAAGTGCATTTCCACCTTCTGACTTGACTGCCAGCAGACAAGAAATAATCTTTGCTGGAAACCCCAGCTAGGTTCGTTGCTTACAATCACTTGTGACAACCGCTGCGTGATCCTGTCATCCGCGTGGCACTCGCCCCGGAGCTGCGCAATCACAGACGATTGTCATAATTTGGTTCCAAGTCACGGTGAGGCCTAGTCTGACCTGAACAGCGGTGTTGTGAAACTTGTAGTCTGAAACTGAAGCAGGTCTCCGGGGGACACGTGATGGTGAAACAAAGCAATAATTCAAGTGATTTGGAATCTCCACGCCAACCGTGGAGATTTCAAGCTTTTGGGAGGAGCGGACTGGCTGAAATGGAAAGTATGAGGATTTTCCTTCTTTTGTCGTTTTTGTGTCATGGGGGGTTATTTTTGGTCAGTTCATTTAGATGGCAGTAAAAGGAGACGGGGCAAGAGATAGAAGAAGAGGAAACCCGAAATGGAAAGTGACAAACATAGGATTCACACCCGCAGTGTGTGTTACCAGCAATAACACTGAATTGGATTGTTCTCTGCATATGGTTAGGGGTTGTAATAGAAACTGTCATGATGGAATATATACTAAAGAGTAGTCTGGGAGTTGACGGGGTAATGCAGCTGAAATTCAGTCTCATACAAGAGCCCTCAATGTACAGTATAGGCTATTTACTGTAACGTACAGAGCTGCATTCGATTATTTTGAACTGCATGCCCCTGACTCTCCCTCAGAGCTGTAGATAGATAGTTGCATCCATGGCTCTGCTTTCACTGTTTATATCTGTAGTGCTCTGATAGAAATGCCACAAACAATTTCACAACAAATAATGTGAAGGATGTATTAATTATAGAATTACTGCTGTTCCATAACTTTCTAAACAAGTCCTTTTGGGGGTGGAGCATCAGGGCAGCAGCAGTGGAACAAGCATGTCAACAAGCAGGAACTTTGATGGCTGTGACTTGCATTCAGCAGTGACACTTCTGTCTCTTCCCGTTCAGCACAAGATGCATATTTGACATGTAACCAATATGTTTCTGTATATTGGTCTGTCTTATCAACAATGAAAAGTTGCTGAGGCTTTTGGCTTTTGCTGAGCTTGGCGTAAAATCGCTTCACTAGCACTGGCTTGTGTTCCCTGCCTCTTATCAAAATTGTCTTAAATGTCATAAAGTATCCTGTGACATGTTAGACCACTGGTTCCCAAACTGAGATTCGGGGAAACCCCACTGGTCCCACGAGAGATCCTAGGCAACCCACCAGCAAAATGAGGGATAGTTTAATGTCACTATAATTTCACTCATTTGAAGTTAGAACAGTGAGAGACTGATGGAGGAGGTATCTATAGGTTTCACTCATAGTTCTGTAGGCCATCACAATCATATCTGACAACTATTATCTTATCAAATGGGGGTCCGTCAGACAAATTTTCATCAAATGGGGGTCCATGGCCTAATGTGTACGGTATCTATTTGAGGGTCCTTTACATGAAAGGGAACATACTTGGGAACCCCTGTGTTAGACCACTCTAAGCACTAGATATTAGGGAATACAATCACATATGAGCTACTGGTATGGCTTGTGTTTGTTGCTCCATAATAACAAGATGCACATGTCATTCTCCACACATGCTCTCATTTCCTCTCCTCTAGGTCTGCTGTCACACTGACTGACTGGACTGTTTCCCATCAAGATAGATCAACACCACTCTGATCCTTTAATGATTTATGTCTTTACGTCTCTATCCTTCAATCCAGATGTTGATGTTGCATTATTCATTGAAAGGTTGGTAGGTTCTGTGAGCTTCTAACGCCTGTAAAATGAATAGGTAGTGTGTAGAACAAGCTTTCAGATGTAGCCACAGATATTATTTCTACTTCGACTAAGTGACCAGATATTCTGATATGACAACCAACAACAGAAAAACTGATATCTTTCTATTTATAGGTTGCTGTTTTTATTATTTGGCAACACATATAAAGCCACCTGCACTATTTGCAGTGCAAAAAACAGGCAGCAACCACCACATATAATAATACATCCTCTACTTTGCCTTCCTGCCCATAACGGTCAACAATCCTCAGATATATTATTTTATGTTGTGTATAGTACAGTGGCCCTGAGGGTCAAAACACTACAACATTTCAGAAAGCACAACAAAATTTCTGATTACGGAAAAGGGTAGGACAACACTTCTTGTTTGTGATTGGACAGAACCCAAGCCCCTCAATGTCATTTCCTGTTTCGGTTGTGTACTTCTCTCAGCAGTGTCCTTGCACAAATTGAGTTTGCAAGTATGGAAGAGGAGATTCAACTCATATGGAAATATTTTAAGAAAGGACATTCATATCATGACATTAAAATGTCCCGGTCAACCCTGAAATCACGTTTGAAAGAATTAGGACTGAGGAGACGGGGAAGAAGGAAGGAGATGAAGGCAGTGACTGACAACCATGTCGGAAAAAAGGAATTTGCAGTGGTCTGCCGAGGAAACAAAATGTTTGGTGGCGATTTGGGCATCAACAGAGTTCCAGGAAAAGCTAGAGAGCAGCACTAGGAGGAGCAAGATCTATGCCGAACGGAAGAGTTGGCCATGGCTGGGTTCACTAGAACAGACCAAATAATTAATAAACTCAAAAAACTACAGACTACACAGACTTGAAATGATTTATTTTGCCTTAAACCTAAAAGTCACCACGTTGTTACGTTGCCATGACAATGAATCAATGAATCAATCAATTGTATATTTATATAGCGACAAATCACATCTACATTTCGGTAGGCTACATTTCTGTACGCTCGTGTAGACATCTTAACATCTTACAAAATGTGCTCTGTCTTCTAATGCATATAATGTTTATTTTGGGAAACCAGATGGTGAGGACAAGGTTGTTGATTTTTTGAAGGAGTCTTGGGCGCCACAACCATGAGTTCCATTTTATTGCTTTTGAGTGTGAGAAGTTTGGTGGTCATCCATTCTTTGATTTCACGGAGGCAGGAGGTGAGGGAGGGGGGGGAAAGACAGAGGGTTTAGTGTGAAGATTCAAGCGTGATTTCAGGGTTGACCGGGACATTTTAATGTCATGATATGTTGAAAGCATATCCAGAATGACATCATATGAATATCCTTTCTTAGAATATTCCCGTATGAGTTTAATCTCCTCTTCCATACTTGCAAACTCAATTCAACATTTGTGCAAGGACACTGCTGAGAGAAGTACGCAACAGAAACAGGAAATGAAATTGAGGGGCTTGGGTTCTGTCCAATCACAAACAAGAAATGTTGTCCTACCCTTTCCATAATCTGAAATGTTGTTGTGTTTTGTGAACTGTCGTGTTTTGTGAATTGTCGTTGTGTTTTGTGAACTGTCGTGTTTTGTGAAATGTCGTGTTTTGTGAAATGTCGTGTTTTGGGAATTGTAGTAGTGTTTTCTGAAATGTAGTAGTTTTTGACCAACAGGGCCACCGTAGTATAGACTGTATACTCCCTACAGCTTAAATTGGGTTTTTCTTACACAAAACAACATGCATCCGCTATGTTGAGAGATTAGGTCACACCTTTCCTAAATAGCCAAAGTCATCATACTACATACACACTGCGTCCTAGGAGGTGCAAAGAGCCGTCATAAAATGCTGAAACACTACTTGGGAGGGCGCAAACAGCTGGATTCTCTGGAGTCAGACGCATCCAGACACGCAGCGACAGGAAAGATATGAGGGGCGGACGGGGGGAAAAAACTAGAGGAAAAAACGGAACTGAGGCGGGAAGCATTCAGTGCATTAAAAGATGCACCTGACTTCAAGCAGTATATGGGATATCTCTCTCTTTTTTTTCTCTCTCTGTTTCTCTCTCTCTCTGTCTCTCTCTCTCTCGCTCTCTCTCTCTCTCTCTTTCTCTCTCCCTCTCTCTCTTTCTCTCTCCCTCCCTCCGTCCCTCCACATAGAAGAAAGCATATTTCATATTTATTACTGAACTTTCTGGTCCAAGCACGTTTTTCATCTCTTTCCAAGGTTAGGGGAAGTATGTCTGAGTTCAGTGTGTAATACAGTAACTAAGAATAATAACCAGACCTACTTATTGAGCACCTTTGTCCCCATCGTACATCTATCTTCAATTTGCAAATGCAGCCTGTTATAATATAAAGTACAAATGCATAGGGATGCATCCAATTTCTTTTGTATTTGTCTCTCAAACAAGACTCTTGTGTCCTATGACAACTAATAATAAGCTACATTTATCTTTGGACAGAGCAAAAGTGCAGCAGTGATTCCCTGCTGGGTTCAATGCATGCAATAAAAACTGGTTGCATGACGGCTACATCTGTAGGAGTTGAAGGCAGGGATTCAAACATTAGCTCAATGTTCACATGGAGTATTGGAAACCTGAGAATGATCATGTGAGACCACAATTCAACACAGGACACCAATTCTTAATGAATTAGAGATTCAACTTCAAGCCATTTCTTAGTCAACTGTTGGCTAGCTGTCCAGAATACAATGCATCAATTGGAGGTCTTTCAAGTTGAAAAACACAATTTTCCAGGAGTGATGAGTAACGATCCTTTAGGCCCTCTTGGTTGGCCTTTCATTGTGAAAACTGATTATAGCAAACGGCCAAGACCACACTGCATGTTTTTCAAAGCTTCATCACATCAGTAGACTATGTCTCATAGGCTCTTGGAAATCCCAGAGAAGAGGTGGGAAAAGTGCACCACATTCTACCATTACTACTGCTACTACTAGCCCTGGGGCAAGTAACACACCCGTCCTTTTACAAGTGGAAAAAACATGACCTCCAAGTGATTTGTAGGGGGAGGACATTTAGCGTTTCCCTTTGGTTCAAATGAAAGGTGTGTATTAGACATCTGAGTAAAATTAGATCAGACAAACAGATACATATGTATGTAGTGGGGCTCAGGGATGATGAAGGAACTTATTTTAGTTGCAAAAGGTGTACAGAGACACAGCCAGAAGTGTCACCTGTCAGTGTTCGCTCTATTACAGAGTGATTGATGGTTATGAAAAACGAAAAGATTTTGAGTCAAATGTACAAGACATTAAAAGGCATCCACAAAAACGTCCTATATGTAGCATAGTCTTAGTGTCCATAGCTATGACATTCATCTCTGCACAGTGTTCAGTATGAGTCTTCAAAATATTACAATAGATGTATCTCTGCTTCCTAAACTTCACAGGTTATGTCATGTTCACTCAAGACATTTAAAACCAATAAGTTCCAGTGGCAACTGCACTGTGGCTGATGCTGCGCTTTAAACAACCATGTAAATGCGTATACATAAATGTATATGTCTAATATGTCAGGGCTTTAAGCAGGCTAAACGTTTTCTATTGTGTGGTGGCAGTAAAGACTACAACGCCAAGGTTATGTATTAAACACTCAATTAGAACCAGATTTTGGGACTTAAGGCCTAAATGACACAGAATCCAGCCCAAAAGCAACTATTTTTGTTCTATTGTTTGCAAATGGACCAAAGTCAAAGTCAAAAACTCAAAGTGTTTTATTTATCAAGTGCACAGAGCAGTGAAATTCTTAGGACATGGCAAGCAACAACTACGTAGTAGGCGTACAAAAGTGTTTAGAAGGATCACAAATAAGGGCAAGAGTAGCATAAATATACATAACAGTCAAACATTAGCTGCAATTTCAGAGACAGAAATGATGGGGAATATAGACAATAAGAATAAGAGGATTACATTTGATAAATTGTGAGAAAAAAAGTGAAGGAGTACCGATGGATATGTACATTAAATTGTGGTGATGTACAATTAATGTACATAGGAAGTGACTGAAGCATACGTTGGGGTGATCGTGTGATAAATGTGATCACTGAGATTAATGTTGCTGGTTGAGAAGCCTGATGGCCTGGGGAAAAACTGTTTGTGAGTCTGGTAGTCCGTGCCCGGATGTTCCGGTAACGTCTACCAGACGGCAGCAGCGAGAACAGTCCATAGCCTTGGTGGCTGTAGTCTTTTATGATTTTCCGTGCTTTCCTAAGGCATCGTGTGTGGTAGATGCCTTGCACAGAGGGGAGGTGGCAGCCAATGATGCGCTCAGCTGTCTTCACCACCCTTGGAGGGCCGCGGAGCAGCTGCTGTACCAGGTAGTAATGCAGCCAGTGAGAATGCTCTCAATGGTGCACCTGTAGAAATGGGTGAAAGTTCTGGAAAGTTCTGGAGTCTTAGTATAGGTGCCTTTGGGCAGTTTTTACTGCCGCATCCGATTGTCTGGACCAGGAGAGGTCATTATTGATGAACACAGCGAGGAATTTGAAGCAGGAGACTCTCTCAACTTCAGCCCCCCCCCCATGTCGCTTGCTGAAGTCCATGATCATCTCCTTAGTCTTGCAGACGTTGAGAGAGAGGTTGTTGTCCTGGCACCTTGTTGCCAAGCCACTGACCTCCTCCCTGTAGGCGGTCTCATCGTTGTTGGAGATGAGACCCAGGATGGTGGTGTCGTCGGCAAACTTAAGGAGGGTGTTGGAGCTGTGCGTTACCACACAGTTATGCGTTAACAGGGGGCAGCAGTAGCTCAGGAAGTAGAGTTCCCGCCCAGCACCCGCAAGGATGAAGGTTTGAGCCCAGCTCCTCCCGGGAAAAAATAATCTGTTGTAGTGTCCTTGAGCAAGACACCTAACCCAAAATTGCTCCCGTTGAGCAGGTTGGCGCCTTGCATGGCTGCCTCTGCCAACGGTATGATGATTTTTAAGTCGCTTTGGATAGAAGTGTCTGCTAAATACTGTAATGTAATGTATTGTAATGCATACAGGAGGGGACTGAGCACGCAGCCCTGAGGGGCTCCGGTGCTCAGGGTCAGTGCAGAGGAGGAGAGGTTACCCATTCTCACCACCTGGTGTCTGCCCATCAGGAAGTCCAGGATCCAGTTGCAGAGGGAGGTGTTTAGACCCAGGATCCTGAGCTTGGGAACAAGCTTACTGGGCACAATTGTGTTGAATGCTGAGCTGTAATCTATCAACAGCATCCTCACGTATGTATTACCCTTATCCAGGTGGGAGAGGGCAGTGTGCACTGTCAGGGCGATGGCGTCGTCTGTAGATCTGTTGGGATGATATGTGAATTGAAGGGGGTCCATGGTGTCAGGAAATGAGGAGCAAAGGTCAGTGATATGATGTTTCTTTGGTATAGGGACAATGGTTGTCTGTTTGAAGCAGGTGGGGACTGCAGACTGGTTCAGGGAGAGGTTGAATATAGAGGTGTATACCTCCGCTAGCTAGTGTGAGGACATGGCCTGGAATGCCATCTGGCCCTGGTGACTTCTGAGGGTTTATGTTGAGCTCGTCGGGAAGAGAGGCAGCGGGCTGGGCATCACTGCTATTTCTCCCTTTGTAGTCTGTGATGGAGCGCTCTTTTGGCATCTCTGATGGCTTTCCGTAGGTCATATCTGGACTTCCTCAAGGCCCCCAGGTCCCCAGAGCTAAAGGCAGAGGACCGTGTTCTGAGCTTAGCACGAACATCACCATTAACCCAGGGCTTTTGGTTGGGGAAAGTCCTAACACTGACTCTCTGTACGATGTTGTCAATGCACTTGGAGCTGTAGGCTGAGACAGAGTCTGTGTATTCATCAATGTCCCCATCAGCTGCAACACAGAACATCTGCCAGTCTGTGGTTTAAAACAGTCCTGGAGAGTAGCAATGGATTCCTCACTCCAGCGTTGAACTGTCCGAAAAACCAGCTTTTCCTGTTTTAGACGTTGTCGGTAGGTTGGGAGGAGAAGAATAGATGTGTGATCCGCCTTACCAAAGGCAGGACGGGGGAGGGGTTTATAGAGTCAAGAGTCTGATCACCACGAGTAGGAAAGTTAATTTGCTGGTGATATTTAGGCAAAACTTTCCTCATATTAGCTCTATTGAAGTCACCAACAACAATAGAAGTGGCCTCAGGGTGAGCGTTCTCCAGACCACTAATTACTCCATAAAGGTCCTCTAGCGTGCACGTTTTATCCGCCTGCGGGGGGATGTAGACTGCTGTGAGTTAGAAGGGGACAGACTTTTATAGTTAAAAGCTCCAGGTCAGATGGGTAGTGTTTTGTAAGTACTGCTATATCCGAACCCCAACATGAGTTAACCATAATGCAGACCCCACCGCCTCTGCGTTTACCTCACTCCGTAGTTCTGTCCTGTCGGTGGATGGAAAATCCAGCCGGGATAACGGCTGAATCAGGTACCGTAGGGTCTAGCCAGGTCTCGGTAAACGCCAGCACACAACAGTTCGCAATTACTTGCTGGAAGTTAATTCGTACATGTAGTTCGTCTAAATTATTGTGATGGGACCAATATGATCTTTTTGATTGAAATAGCTTTGGGGAAATGGTCTCATAACTGTCCACTGAAATCTAAATATGCATGGTTGTGTCTGTTTGGGCAGCAATGAAAAACATAATATTAGGTGTCGTAGTGGGGGGAAATGATTCAAGGTAGCAGTGTTAAACAAGGCCTGTATGGCACTCTACTCACCCCTCTCTTTCTCCCTCACCTCCATAAAAGCCAGACTAAAGCGGATTACGCTACAGCATAAAGTCAACACACAGAAGGACCTGCTTTACGATTCCCCCTTCCACATGTGTGTCACTGTTTCTGCAGAGCCTCAAACCATTTGGCAGGTGAACAGTGGAGTCAGTGGGCTTGGCCTGCGTCTTTTATTCAACCAACACTTGTAAGTAAGATCTTTTTATGGTTGAACTCCCTACTGTCATCAAAGCGGGGCTAACCACGATGAGGGGAGTTGAAAAGAGAATTCATACGTAGGCTTTACAACATGGCACTCCTCCTTACAAGGGGATTTTCAGCCTTTCAAAATGCTGTGGAGGGAACGTTGACCATTAAAGCCTTCCTCTTTCCATCTCTCTCCCTTTTCCTCTGTCTTTCTCTCTGTCTTTCTCTCCATCAGCCAGGCTGAGAAAACTGGCAATGTGGACAGAGTGAGAGACTCACTTTACCAAATGCACAGTAACAATGTCAAATTCTTCACAGGAAGAATCCAAGGCAGTCAAAGCAATTGAAAAAAATGTATATATATACTGTATATATTCTAGCCATTAATGATAAAGCTCAGAATTCAGGTTTGAAATGCATAGACATTCCTCACTGAGCACTGAATATTCCGGACTGACTGAAATTAATGAACAGACTGATGAAAAGGAGGAATGTCTGATGGATGATAACAGAATGAACAAATTAACTAAAAATGTCATTTGTATCTTTCCACAAAAAACTAGACAAAAAATAGCATACTGCTCGCAGAAATATTGTATCACAAATATTTTACATTTTCAGGAAATGACAAAACCAGATTTTCAATGAATACCAAAATCACACCATTGTCAGCTCCCTCACTAGCATCTCCTCCCTCACATTGTTGTCTCTATACTGTACATATTTACAGCCACTGTGAATACATCCTTAATCGACGTGCTGAAAGGCCTCTGGTCTGTTTTGCACTGTAAGGCCCCGTTCACGTAGTTTCTGTAATTTATGAAGTCTAGCTCATGTTCAATTCTAAAAACATACATCAATTTAATTTCCTCATACAATAAATGTGCTTGACGAATAAGGGTGATTTTGATTCTGATTCCCTTCACACCTTAAGTAATTG
>OMOT01026553.1:3377-18296 GCA_900312575.1 Acanthochaenus luetkenii | reverse complement strand
ACACACACACACACACACTCTCTCTCTCTCTCTCTCTCTCTCTCTTTCTCTCTCTCTCTCTCTCTCTCTCTCTCTCAGACACAGACACAGACACACACACAGCCAGAGACACACACATACACACACACCTGTGTTTGACAACCAGGATCCCTTTGCACTCTCTTTTTAAAAGAATTTACATTCGAGAGCTTTATTGAGGCCTTTAAAAGACACTTTCCTTTCTGTTGAAACTAGAACTAAGTGGGGAGGCTTTTAGATGATGGTGCATTAACCACTAGGTAGCTTTCCATTATCAGCCTCACAGCGTCACCATGCCAGCCATGATCAACCAACCAACAACATAAGCTCTCACAAGAAACATATTGCCATTCTGCAGCCAAATATTTTACTTACATTAGTTAACTCTAATCCCCTTTTCCTTAAAACCAACACCGCAATGTGCCTATGCCCACACATCTGCTAACTTGCATTACTGAATAAACACAAAATAGCTTCTACACACTTGCACACACACACACACACACACACACACACAAGCGTACACTGCGCACACACACAATCACCTCCCCTGTCTATCACATCAACCTGACTCTTTCTCTCCCCTCTTTCTCCATATCCCTCTGCCTGACACTAATCCAGGACTGAAAATCCCCTTCAAAAGCACAGTTTGCAGATTGTGTTTTACAGAAAGGCTTTGTTATTGTGTCATTACACATAAACAGTCTCTGCCTCCGTCTCTTTCCTTCCCTCTCTCCTGCCCCCCCCTCCCCTCTCTGCAGTGGGAGCAGAGCCACTGATTAAATCTCTGAGACAAAAGCTGCTATCCTCTGAATATCAAGTATCAGCCTTTCGCCAGGAGCAACACTGACAGGAGAGAGGGAGAGAGGGAGAGAGGGAGAGAGGGAGAGGCGCCGATGACAAGAAGCCCTGCTGCAGTCCACGGGGAGGGGGCTGATGTGCCATCGGACTTGGGCAGCCATGACTGCAGTGAAAAGATGGCGTGTGTGTAATTAAGAGCAAGGTCAAAGGTCCTTAGGAAGGCCTCTCATGCAAGGTGACAGGATGTGGGTTAAAGAACCAAATGATCAACCGAGAAATCAACAGGACTTTTATCAGGTTAATATCAGGTTAGGGAGGAAAATATTTTTTTAAAGGGAGTATTCCTTCCCATGATTAAAAAAAAAGTTTGTTGATGTTTGCTGTTGACCAAAAAAAAGTAAGGATAATTATAAGTGTGATGGAAATGGAGAGGAGCTGTGGCCCTTCATAATTATCATAATGCACATGAAAACAAAAGGCTCATGTCTCAGAGGACGAGCAAGCTTATGTGGTGTCAGCTGGTAAGTGAAGCGGATCATTCCCTACCTTTTCAGAGAAAACGAGAGAAGAGAGAGGGAAAGAGAGAGAGGTAATGAGAGAAATAGAATAAGAAAGACAGAGAAAAAGAGAGACGGAAAGAAAAGAGGAAAAAAGGGTGAGCGATAGTAGAGGCTATGAATTTGTCCAAAAAAAAGAAATAGCGGAAAGAAAACAGCGGAGGATATGAAGGACAGGCTGTAAACCATTCCTGTCGTTTCTCAATATCTGCACTTAATGCCTCGCCTTGTCAAAACGTGATGATGTGAACAGAATTGATTTCCCCCCCTAACAAACAACAAAAAAGCAATCCCTCCTTTGCAGAGGTGGAAAGCACAGCTCCCCTCCCCCTCATCTCCTCTCATCTGCTCACAATCTCTCAAAGGGCCTCTTTCTGAGATGAGAGACAGGGAGAGAAGGACAGTGGGGGAAAAACGACTGCGAGGCAAGTCCATCGTCCTCCGACAACCACAAACTGATCACTTAGTGCAATTAAATCTAATAACAATAATAAGATTGAGCTCAGCAATGTACCACCCAACGCACAGCAACAACAATGATTGCAACAATAATGGAGCGCCAAAGGTATTTAAGGATCCGATCCTGACTTAATTACGAGAAATTAAAATGGATTTAGCATCAGAATTAGCTTGATTTTATAGGTAATTAACGGCACGCCACAGCGGCGGTACAAGGCAAGCTTTATAATCTCCATGAAAGGCTAAATCAATTTGACTTGGACGCCAACCAATCAACATGGAGAGCTGCAACCAGAAACAGCAGGTCTCTCACGTGCAAGTAGAGGGAGGATTTATGCTAATAGACGAACTATGATTTATAAGATGTGTTCCAACTACGGATTCACAGTCATGTCCACAAATACAACACGCCGCCCAGCTGTCAACGCATGCAGCTAATAGTGGCTGGATGCAGCGGTCCTTCAGGAGATAGTGTAGCTATAAACAGCTCTGCGGTTTTATGATTGCGTGTGGCCTTCGTATAGGAACCTTCACATGTCACCGTCGTCTGAAAGGCAGGCATCACTGACTGTAGAGTTGTATAAAAGACAGACAGAGAGTGCCTGCATGCGATGGCGGTGTGATGGCCAGTGCCGCTCTGTATGTGTAGCCTTAAAGGCGTTTGGCTCGTGGCGTTGCGTGTCTGTTGCGTGCGTAACGGCGCCTACTTACGCAGTGGTTTTACGTGGGTTGTCAATGTGTGCGTGTGTGTGTGTGTCTCAACCACAAACTATTCAACTGTGTGTCTCACTCCTTCCCCTTTTCCTCCACTCCCCTTCAACACACACACACAAGCACACACAAGCACACACACATACACACAGTAACAGATGGCTGATACTAACTGAGATAATCCACCAACAGAGTCATCAGCATGGATCAGTGGTAATCAGAGTGTGGACACAATGTCTCTTCTCCAGCCTTAATGGAAGGAGCGCCAGGCGCAGGAGAAGGGAAATGCATTATTCCCCATGATGCCCTGACCCCATTCAAAGACGCACGGTGGCTCCCAGCTCTCTTTCTTTTTTCTCCTTGCTGCAGCCGACAAAGACGGTATCAACACTGCTTCCGCGACATTCACTCTGTCCTCTGGATCTCCTCTCTCTCGCTCTCCGCCTTCTATTGTGATCCGTTACTGTGTCAAGCGCAGACCCCTATTTAGCTCTGTCCTGTTCCAAGCAGCTAACAAGAGAAAATGTCAACCTTGCCAGTAAAGGAGTGGAAGAGAATGAGTAATCCAACACTGGCACTTTTTGTTTAACCGGTGTCGGGGAGTCATCACTGTTTTAACTCCATTTCAATTTCTGTTGTCCCAACACAAAACGTACTGACTTGGTTTGATGATATTGCCATTTCCAATGAATGATAAGACAATTTTCCCGTTTCTAAAAATTAAATAAAATTCCTGTATAGTATCCAGTGGCCTCACTGAAGCTCCACTGGACACTGATGTGGCCACACAAACACACACAAGTATAGCGAGGTACTTGCAGTGAGATCATTCAGCCTGACTAAATCTGCCACATCTTTTAATTCTGACCTTGTGCAGCTCTGTCGCTCAGATCCATTGTTTTAACTCTCTCTCTCTATTTCTCTTTGTGTTTCTGTGTGTGTGTGTACGTGTGTGTGTGTGCTGTGTGTGTGTGTGAGTGTGTGTTTGACTGTGTGTGTGTGTGTTTTTGCAGGCACGACATGTGCATATGGATGTGCATGTTTGTACTTTGCATGCTTGTTTGCAATGAACACTAACTGAGCCAGATCATCTTGCTTATAGCAGAACGCACGCACACACTTCCCTGACCCCTTTTCTCCTCCCCTCCTCCCTTCATCCTTCCCCTCCCCTCCCTGCCTGCACTCCGCCAACCAGGAAATGACATAATCAGGCGTCTTGGCAAAAATGAAGTGACAATCTTTGTCCGGTGTCAAACGTTGACTTGGAAAACTTAAAGAGACAGTAGTTGATATCGTGTTACATCACTAGCAGCAGAATTCACTACCGAACAGGAATAACAGTAGTAGAACGTACTTATGTATTGGAGGACTGTAGCAATTTAGGACAATTTGGACCAAGGCTCGTGTGAAATCAATTTCAATTCAGGATATAACAAAACCAAGACGGAAACACTTGTCATTCAATCTATTAGGCCCAACTGAGAACATAATAAATGCTGATATTAGTTGCAGAACTGCAGTAATACTTTCTGTACTGACAGTGGATTGAGCCAAGCCCTGAATGGCATACAAAGAGACAGCATGCCCCAGTGTAGCCTATCTAGGTGACAACGAGAGTGACTCAGACCCCTCCCTCTGCTCTGCTCCTGCCCAGTGACAGATGGCAGAGCCGGGCATGCAGGGGATGGGCACCATCTCTCACCCTGCCTTGGCTAGTAGTGCTGGCCACAGGTCTTATTACAGCCACACCACTACTGCCTGTCTGTCTGCCTCCATGTAACACTGGAGCTTACCACACTGGAGCTGCTTACTGCCTGCCAGGGCTAAAAGGTGATGTGTGGTCCTGTGTGTCTCAAATGGTAAAGCATTAGCATTGATACGCTGGGCCCAGTCATAACATGCACATACGCACCCACGTCACGGTAAGACGCTTTAGGTCGTCTTCACACGGTAGTTTGTTTGCTTTGTTCCGATTCAGGGGCTAATATGATATAATGTTGCACTTGCCCCTTGGTTCGGTTTGTTTTCACAGGACAACATTTAACAGCGGACCAAACAAACGGCACGCGCGCGAGCAAACTGTTCTCCCATTGGTCAGATTTTTCTTCCCTCTTTCTTCTAAAATTGAGCATCAGCAGCATGTGTGGCTAATTGTTTTACTTTGAGTTCTCTGGTTGATACACCAGTGTTCAGTCTAGGAACAAAAAATTCAACTCAAAAACAATGTCTTGATGCATCTGATTAGAAAACGCGCCGCCTCACGACACCTTCGTAGGAGAAGACGCGTTCTGATGGACGCATACAACAACATATTCACCCAACAATTTCTCTTCCAACGATGCATCGGGTGAGCTTGGTTAGGTGATATTTATAACAGTATACAGTACAGTAAGTGAGTTGTTTCGGTTTGTTGAGTCAATTGCGTTCTCACTGCAAACAAACCGCTCCAGGGTTCGATTCTGATGGGCGGCTCCAGGTTTAGAAACAACAGCTCCAAATGAACTAGGTGTGAAAACGCCCTTGAATAAAATCTTAAGCCAAAAGTCATGCCACACGTATTTATATTTATGACATATCAGCTCTTGCCAAATTGCTTTATTTGCCTTCTAAAACAGAGCTGTAGATGCCACAGGCTGGAATCAACACCCCTACTCACCATCCATCTCTGCTGGGTTCCCACTGACAATAATGTGATTTTGGGACATGGTGATGACTCGGTGGAGACGAATAGGTTAGGCTTGTCAGTTGTGTTTGATGTCAAACCTATTTGTGACAGAATAGTGTTACTCAGCTCAGCCAGACATAGCACTAGTCCCATTTCCTGACCATAAATAGAAGAGAATGAGCCGGCTGTGTGTGTGCACGCGTGTGTGTGAGTAAGTGTGTGTGTTTGCACACGCGCACACCATGTGCACATTTCTAACTATCATAAAGTAAGCTCAATAAGAAAATTCCCATCTCCTACGCTCATTCGCATCTGCATCCAGCCAAAGCTAATTATTCTCCCCATGGTAACCTTAGCAGGGTTCTCACATAAAAAAAGTAGAAGTGTGCATCAGGCAATCTTCCCTGATGAATCTGCCCTTCCCCCTCTGCTAGCCACTCCACTCATCAGCTAGTCTCATTGCTCATTACAGTTTCTCTTCAGACCAGATCTGGCTGCATATGTCTACAAGAGTCCATAATGACTTTGTAGAGGTTTGGAAGCACAGAATAACACATCTCAATCCTTAGGAAAAAACGGTATCCACACACGCACAGGCGCAGACACACACACACACACACACACACACACACACACACAGACACAAGCACATGCAGACACTTACGCATCCACTCAATCACACATGCCCATGTACACTGCATACATGCTCCATTTATTTATCCCTTATTCACTCCACAATGCGCACGTGCGCTCACACACACGCGCAAGATGAATGGTAAGGTTAATTACCATTTAGACTACAGATTATTACAGTTTTTTGTGCTTTGGTGCTTTGGCTCAATTTTCACTACAGTTTCAATGTGCAAAACTCTAAATGCAAATAGACAAATTCACTTGACAAAATCTTAGCATAAGACCCAAAAAGCTGTGCTGAGATACTAAGTGCACAACTCTGAATCACAAGCTCACTTCTCAGGATACACCTTCCACATACAAGTAGAATGTTCCAGTACTTATTACTAGACATCACATATATTTTCAATCATGTATCATTACTTCCAATGACTTTGCCCAGGTTCAGTAACACTCCAACATTATTGCTAATCACTTCACCTCAACAAGAAAAGCTGTAGAATATGTGTTAAACAGGATTTTGATCAAAACGTCTGACTCTCTCTCTCTTCTGTATATATATTATAAAGTATATAGATTATGTAATCACTACACCTGAGGTTGAAAGCATTTTGCTCAGAGCTATTTGGATAATGTAAATATTAGAAAATGACCATTGCATACTGATAATTAATTTTCATGTGGTGGCATGATTTGATAATTAAGATTTTCTTTTAAAATGCTGCAAGGACTAAAATCCAATGTTATGATGCTGTGATAAAGCATTTGCATGATGTACTACTTCATTTATTTTTTATTGTGCATGCTATATGTGCATAAAGAGTTTTGCACTTTGAAACTATGTTGTGAAAATTGAGCCAAAGCAATTGAAAAACTGTAGTGTACATTTCTCATTTAAACTATGGACTTAATTGTTAATCTGCAGGTGCAGGCCAAAAGCCTATCCCTTATTCTGCAAACTGCACAGATTTAAAGAAATACACAGAACAGAAAGTCCATAAAACTGAACAATGGGAAATAGCATCAGAATGTAATTTCTTTCGGCCACTCCAATCATGGAAGTGCGGGCATATTGAGGTAGTGAATGGGGGAAGAGAGACTAAAGATTCAGACAGAAAGAGAAGAAAAGGGGAAAAACTGATGAGAAAACTCCTGAAAACAGGAGAGAGAAAGAGAGAGGGAGGGAGAGAGAGCACAATACTTAAGATATGCATAATGCAGATTACATGCATGTCAAAATGAAAAACAAACTGACACTGACAGAACAATGGAATATCCAGAGAGCGGGAAGCCATGCTTAAGCAATCGTGGGAGCCCGTTTGGTCTGATTCCACAGGAAGAACCCATCTAAAGTTCATTCTGTTGAACTGTATTTTTACGTGCAGGAGATAACTGATACCACTGTGCAAATGTGATGGAAGTCAGATGCCCATTGTGATTCATGATTAACAGCCTGGTTTGAGACTGTTCCTAGAGCAGACGGTGTGTTATTCGAAATAACGGAATTATACGCCAGTGGACTTAATGATCCCTACAAAATATAATATGGACTTAACATAGCTAATACAGGAGAATACAGTGACTATGTCATAGGCCAGCTGAAGGATCACATTAGCCATTGATTCCCAGCCTAAGCAGACGCTCTATTCTCTGCTGCTCCAAACTAAGCTTCAACGGCCATATTCCTTCTTCACTGGCTTAACTGTTAAAGGATTCACTATTTTTGAACCTTAGACCCTATTTGGACTTTCTACCATGAAACTGACACATAGTGACCATCATTTCACTGATCGGTCCAGTATTGAGCTTTCTACAGTTTTCCTGCAGCCTTTCGCTGGGCTACAATAGAATACAATTGGGCAATCTTAAGTGCTTTGGAAAAACTCGGATAAATGTACTTTTCAGAGACAGGAAGCTCAGGGTGTATTCTTACAGGTCTCAGTATGCTCTCCTGTGAAATGTATCGCAATCCGAACATGTTTACGTGCTTGGCATGGCTTGGACATGTGTATTCCCCTGGCGCTTGTTTTCTCTGCTCCGTGGAGGAATATGTGTCGGGGGAGGGGAGCATGAAAACTATCTAGGTGAGCAGCCTGCATTTACCTGCAGCAACGTAGGCTACTATTTGCATTAATAACTTGGAAGAACTTACGAAGATGAAGAATTCTACTTTGACTCTGACGACACTGGCTACAGGTTTGATCCAGAATACACGGACACAGAACTCCAAGAGATGGATGAGAGGAGCGCAAGAGAAGAGAGAGAGGCTGAAGATGGTTAAATCAAGAATTTCAGGGGAATTTTGATGTTCTTGCAAGACGTGCAAGCAGATGCCCAGAGAGGAGGAACGTTTGTGTTGTAGGGAGTGGGATCTGTTGCTACCAAACACCATTGAAAACCTGGATGTATACGGGCAGTTTTAGAAACCCTTCTTCCACGTCCCTAAATTGGAGGAAGAGGCCCAGACCGGAGGGACAGAACGGACAACTCTCAATTCTGTAAGTAGTCCTTGCTATTCTGATAATACTGTGTCTCTATAACGTAGCTAGCGTGCGGACGTTTACAGTGTGAAGTGCGGTCTGCGAAATAGTTCTGTTTCAAATGGAACTGTTGTTTCAACATCTGGTTTGTGATAGCCTACATTTCACAGGGGAGCATCCTGAGACCTGTAAGAAAACACCCTGAGTCTCCCGTCTCGGAAAACCACATTTATCGTAGTTTTTTCAAAGCATTTACAATTGCCCGGTTGACTTCTATTGTAACAAGGTGAGAACCTGCAGGACAACTGTAGAAAGCTCAATACTGAACCGGTCAGTTTCATGGTAGAAATTACATTACATTACAGCATTTAGCAGACGCTTTTATCCAAAGCGACTTACACATTACATTACATTAAGCGACCTACATGTCATACCGTTGGCGGAGGCAGCCATGCAAGGTACCAACCTGCTCAACGGGAGCAATTTGGGGTTAGGTGTCTTGCTCAAGGACACTATGACAGATTATTCCCGGGAGGAGCTGGACTCGAACCGCCGACCCTGCAGTTGCGGGGCGGGAACTCTACCTCCTGAGCTACTGCCGCCCCCATACAAGTATGCATTGCATGCATCATATACATAGTACATCACAGCATGCACCACACTACACAAACACATATATAGACAGTCCGCAAATAGGGTCTAAGGTCCAAAATAGCGAACTTATCCTTTAATAGTCATACTGGCACAACAGGAGTCTTATGCTTACTGTGCAGACAGAAATTACTAAAAATATGATAAATTCTTATTAATTAAAAATATTATCCATAACATTTCTAAAGACCTTGCTTCATCTTCAACAAATCGTTGTGAGAAATTGTCCTCATCGATTCCAGGACCCTAAAACATGTGACCACATGATCTTCTATCTTTTTGCATCTCACATTCCTTAAGGTCACAGCGAAACCTGGAAGAACGTATAGTTTAGGCAAAATCATATCTTATCTTTCCAATGATACTAAATACATATACATTGCAGAATTATAATTGTCCTAAAACCACAGTTAGAAATGTTTAAGTCCCTGGTTCCTGTGAGTGCACATGTAGAAAAAAAGCTTTGGGCCACCAGTTGCCCAGTGCTGAAATAATGAGCTCACATAGTTGTTACAGTAACATTGCTAAATGAAATCCTGCACCCGTCTCTGGTTTGAAGCCTGTTTGTTATCTCTTCTGTCTACATCAATACCTTTCTCCCATTTCATCTCTCCTCGCTCAGTCTACTCCTTTTACCCCTACTCTCCTCTCATCCCTTCTCTGTCTCCCTCTCTCCTCCTGTCCTTCCCAATCCCTTGCTTTCTCCGGAGTCCGGGTGATTTTGTTGAAACCAACATTCATAACACCTTGGCTTGAAACATTGTGTGATAATGATTCTGTTTAAAGAGCTTCAGAAAAAAGTTTCAGACATGGAAACATGCTACACTGCATATGAAGGTAAATACGTGCTTGACATCAGGTAGTCTATTTCAACAAAAAATATGTTTGGTGTTTACATTGGTACACGATCCAGTGCTGCATTTGTATTCAGATGAAAGTCTTAAAAGATATTGGATGGCTGCAGAGCAACAATCTGGCAACATACGCTCTGATGAGAGAAAATCCACAAGTATTAAACTCAATATGTCAATCATTTGTATTACTCCATTCAAATTGATGCTTTACTTAATGTTAAACATGTGAAAATGACTGGCTGGAAGAGAATAGTGTTGTATTGACAGAGAGGGAGGCAAAGCAGCGGGCAGTCAGCCACTCTGTTCTGCTTCACTGCAACATGGGAGGGAGGCCAGCATGGACACACACACACACAGAAGTACACACATGAGCGCACACACATTCACACTGACACGCATACACACACACACACACAGTGCAGCAGGTGAGGTGCCAGCGCATCACAGCGCTGCCATTTTTCAGTGTCTTGCTCAGGGAGAAGCGCTCTGACATTTTATGAAGCACTGCAGAAATCAGCAGCTTGTAATGGCGGCTGGACTGTCACTCCTTTCCTCTCTTCCCACTCTATCTCCCTTTCTCACACCGCTTTTAAGATATGATCTCCCTTAATTAGCATAATCTAATCAATTTTAGAAAATTGCCTTTTAATTACCAAGAACATTCTCTTCTCAGTTTAAGCTTTGAATGTCTTAGTATTTCCAAAATACCACACTGAGGCACGAGTAAAATACTAGTGAAATGATAAAGAAGGCTACCCATCAAACTCAAGTGAGAGAAATGACTAGGGGTTGATGGCTAAAGGAAAACACAACAGGGGGAAAAACCAACAACAACACAAAGAGCATTGGGGTTTATTTCTAAACTACAGGCTTTTTTGAAAGAATTATTTCCAGTCACTGTGACATTATGAATCAGTGATCAAGTAAACGTCCCGTCATTTTTATTTGAGATGGTAAAAAACGTGTAAATGGAGGTGTAAATCTTAAAGCTGTCGTTTTCTCACATCTACGTTTGAGCCCTGGAGCCGTGGCTGCTGATATTATGTGCTTACTGGAAAACGCCTAATAATTAAAAACATAGCAGTTAAAATGTCCTCTCTATAAAACCTTGGATCTATAGCCGTGATTAATTCTCTGGCATGTTGTTGTACCTGACAAACTCTCTGTTGAGCAATGATTAACAGCTACTGACTCCACAAACCGCTGCTAGCACACTAACACAGTGTTTACATTAGCCAGCCTCTCATTGAGGCCATTACTGCTGTATCTAAGCTAACAGCCTCCTTCAGAAGCTGGGCAGGCGGCAGGCTGAGGCTCCACAATTTACAACAATGACAAAGCTTGGCATTTGTACTCTAGACTTCTTGACCAAAGTTTCACTTAGGGCCCGCGCATTTCAGAATAAGTAGCTTAGAATAGTATGCCCACAGGAAAAAAATAAGATTCAACTTGAAATATGTGGGAAGTGTCAAGGCCAAATCTCTCAGTGTAGGCTACGCTATAAACCTTAAACTAAGCCGATTTCATTAATGTGACATTAGCATTTGTAATGAGGAGGGAAAGACCCTTGGGACATCTTTGTACTGTTACAAAAAGCACACATGCATACACACACACACGCACGCACAAACACATAAGCCTCAACATATATCACTGATTTACATCCATATTACACAAGAATCACAAAATGCAGCCGAAGCACAGAAGTGAAATAGTGAAATATCACATCTTTGCAAACTAACAGTGACAGTTAGTAAATCTGTTCAACCTTTACTGGTGAACCAAGCAGGAAATTCCAGACAAATAAAGCCTGGCATTCACTCCCACACTAGGGCTCTAGACAGAAAGAAGGGGAGGAAGAGAGTGTCAAGTGCAAATCTTCAACAGTATCATCCTTTTTTTTTTTTACACTTGCCTCTGCATGTCTGTGGTAACCCCCCATCCTGAGCTCCTGTGATGTCGTGTGACAACACTGTCCGCTTTGAGTTTCAGAGACTTTGTTTCCTGCATTCTGGTGACTTATAAAGTATGAAAAAATAAAAAAGAATAAGCACACTGAAAGAGCATTTTTATGTTAAATACTTTTTTTTACAGGTTTTACAAAAGGCATGGACCGTTCCTTTAAACCTCGGTAAGAAACGGATATTCTTTTTTCCATTTGTTCTTAAATTTACACAATATTTATTCCGCTTCTCTTCCAATTATCTCTGTGAATGTAAATACTAATGCAGTCACGAGGACGAACGTTGTCTTGGCGACGCAAGCATTTGGTGTGACTGTATTGTCGTCCGGTTGGAAACAGTAGAATTTTAAGAGCCGTGGGAATACACGCTGCACGTTGTAACAACGAAAAGTTAAAAAAAGGTGTGAACATTTGTCAAAAAGTGTGAGAAATACGGGAGAATTGTGACCCCGGGAGGATTGACAAGTATGATATGTTGTAGGCATGTTGGTGGCAAAACAAACACGACGGGAGTGACACATCTAGGAGAGACAGGAATCTCAACTATAAAGTAAGAAAGGAGACGTAAGAAAGTAACACACATCTGGACAACTACATGCCACATCTACGACATATGGCCCAAAAAGTTAGTTACCGGTAGTTAGTAACTAGCCCATTAACAGGAAATCTAATCCTGGACACGACCACACACATCCTTTTACGCATCTAGCATCTTGCCATCTTGTCTTTTGTATATTCACTAGGTTTCTCAACTAGATACACATACTGTAGATATCTTACCACTGGCGATTAAGCCATTTAGTTGTGTCGTAAATCCACTGACAGGAAAGAAGGGAGAAGGGTTCTGGCAGGTTAGATCCATCACTCAGGGTAAGTTTGTTAGCGTAACTTCCTCTGTCTTGTGCACACTTTGTGCACATGCACGGCAGTGTTTGCACACAACGAAAGTGATCTGGTCAAAAGTAGCTTTGTCCGGTTAGATTAGCAAGACTGCACAGTAATAACATGAAACATATTATTTCTACTCCAACCCCTTTGTTGTGCCAAATAAAATACAAATCTTTGTTGTCCCAAGAAAATGTGTGAAAAGATTGTTGTTTGTATCCTTGAAAGTCATAGAAAACACAATTATTTAAAAACTTGCCAAAATGCTCACAGCTGACAAGCACGTAAACAAGAACAAAGCCAGATTCCAGTTGTTTTTGAATTTGTGGGTGATAAATCAAAGCAAAGTGCTAATTCAGGATGCATCAGGCGCGTGAAACAGGCTGCCATTAATCAGTTTCACTTTGAGCTCCACTGATCCATGCACATTTGTGAAAATATGTTATTTTTACTTTGATAGTACAGGAAAAGTAGGCATGAGTGTGTGTTGAATTGGGGTTTTCATCTTAAATGCACTTGTGTGCCAAACATACACACACACAGAGGGAGGACTGAGTAGGGAAAAAACTGAAAGGATAAACTTCCTATGTTTCAATCAGAGTGAACCAAATCCAAACACCTATTTTGTATTTTTGATGTCAACCAAAGTTTATATATATAGGTGTCTCCACTGTCAACTGTAAAATTGCAAGATGTAAAAACGAAATGCTAACAGACCAAAGATAGGCAAGTTAGCAAGCAAGTTAGCTGTACCACTCAAACACTCCCATGACCATTGTGCATTTATAATATAATGTATATGACAAATTTCCGCCTGGGTTGAAAATTACAAGACTAAGTCTTAAGGAAATCCACAATTCAATGAGCTGAGATGGGACCAGCACATGATGGTCACCACCGTGTGCCTCAAAGCAGCATGTTACTTTCACATGGTTTGTTCTTTATTTCTGCTCCGTTTTCTCGATGTCTGATTCAACGCAGTTCTGAAAAAAAGCTGGTTCCATTACTGATGCCATGAATGATGTCCACAATGTGATAATGCCGTTGTCCAATCCTTGTCTTCTCATTTCTAGGAATTTGCTTAGCTTTTTATCACTGTCAAATGACAAAATAAGGTCAGGACAGATTTAGGAACACATACTGAACATGCTTGTCTTGTCAAAATGAATCTACTAGCATTGTAAACAGAATCGTTTCCCCGCAAATGTGTTTCTGTAATGGTTTCTTCAGTCTAAACTTAGCTGTGATTTTCTAATGTGTGATAACATATAACACTTTTACCCCTACGTATAAATCAACAATGAATGAGTGTCATAAGGAAACTGCTTCACTTCACATTTTGCCCATATCACCTTTCTGCAGTTCTATCCAGGAACCTCTTTTTTCCCCCTGGGGACAAATGTAAAAGACCCTTTTAAAAGTCCAGCTGTGCCTTTAAGAGAGTCACACCAGTACTAGAGTGCTTTGAAACATGGGACATCCAACAGAATACAGCTTTTTTTGCCTGCGACGGCCCTATTTCCTGTGGCACCACACTTCGCTGGTGTGATTTCATATAAAGTCAAAATATTTGAGCCTCCATTGTTGACCGTGTCAAATAAAACCTTGACACTGCTGCAGCGTCTGCACAGCAATCACACTCTCACAGGTAGATACACACACGTGACCATAAAAACATACACACGCGCACACACACACACCTGTCTCAGACTGAGCGCCACCGTTGTGTCACAGTATCTTTTCATGTGAAACTGGCCCATCCTCTGTATCCTAACACTTCCTTATACATGAACCAATCACAGAGCTTACATCAGCCTCCTTTGTTACCTGATATTATTCAAGGAGGAGCTGTGGAGGGGGACGAATAATAGCCTCTGCTCTGTGTGCGTATGTGTATGCTTGTGTGTATGTGTGTGTGCCTGTGCCTATGTCACGATGAGTGGATTCCTCATGTGGTGAGGCTGAAACCAAAGCTGCCTGGGCCTGTTGTTGATAGCCGTGTCTCACCCACTCAGTGGCCCAGAGGGAGTCAGGACCAAGACCACTGTTCAGCGTCTGTCTGTTCACACACATGAAACACGGGCTTGGATTACACAGGGCTCAAATATGACTCATCCCAAGGAGGGGTGGAGGGAGGCTCTCTGTTGTTTTGCACACACACACACACACACACACACACACACATATGTGGGCTGCCCACAATGATAGCTATATCACAGAGGACCTCTTGGTTCCACACACC
>OMOT01026552.1:0-11973 GCA_900312575.1 Acanthochaenus luetkenii | reverse complement strand
ATGGTGCCTTCCCGCGCTCCCCTCGTCGCCATCGTTGCAGGAGACTCTGAACGACGCCTGGCTGTAGACGAAGTAGAGACCGGTTTTGGGGATGATGATCTGGTTTCCCTCCAGTCGGAACCCCCCCTGAGCGAACGCCTGGCCTTGGTCGTTCCTCCACTGCACCTGGTCTTTGAAATCCGTGTCGTCTTCATAGCTGCCTAGAAACCAGATTTTAAAACATTTTGTTACAGCTTTGGACTCAGACGCAGGGGGAGACTAATCGACAGGTAGGTTATCTGGGGGTCAGAATGAAATAATGAGGGGAAGGCAATGAGAAAACCTTCTGCTGCCACTTCCTCACCGTATAATACTTCTAAAAAGGAAACAACAAATGCCACACAAGCGGGAGAAAGAGTGTGAAAGCTTCGGTGGAAAGGCAGAAAAACAAGGTAGGCCACGACTCACCTTCTAGATGGATGGCTGCCTTGGCTCTGCTGCTGATGCGCCTCAGCGTGTAGTGAGGATCTGAGAAGAGGAAGACAAACGTGAGCTTATCTCAAACGACCCACCAAAAAAAACCTCAGCGATTGGGAACGAGCCGCCATGCGCATAATCACCTGTCGCTTCACCTGCTTCCTTCTTGCTTGGCGCTTCTGTTTGGCTCGGTTGCGCCTGTGAAGGGGAAAACAACGCAGCTGATGAGAGATTTGAATTTCAATTGTCTTTCTCTCCTACAACAGGTCTAATGAAACCGAAGAGACAGAGCTGCTCCTTACCGTTGTTTCTGGCCTCCCGTTCAAGTACCAAAAGCATAACCGGGTGCAGCCGATGCAAAGGGCCACGACGAAGAGGGTCCCGCACACCTTCCATATCCACCCTACGGATGACTTCTTCTCAACCGCAGGCACCGTCCTCTCTGCGAGGCCGATCTCCACGTCGCCCGGTGCCGCCGTGTATGCCACCATACTGTGTGTACACGCGGTGTATACTGTCCGCTGTTGAGGAGAGTCTGGTAACCGGATACTTGACTGAACACTCTGTATCTCCAGATGCTTCCAGCGCTCTGTGACGATACCAAGTCGCTGTTGTGTTAGAGTGAAGTTCTGCCGGGGAGCTCGTAGTATTTATGCTGTGGCAGCTGCTTCTGCAGAAGGGAAACTCCAGTGATGTCACTCCGTAAGTGGAGACAGCGCAGCAGAGCAACCTGGGCCGTGGCGAGAGAGGGAAAGGGAAGTCACAGACATTTTGACCAAATGGGAATTGTGGTTTCAGGATGGGAAAGTGGTTTTCCTGCTATTTTAAGGTTTTTGAAAAATTTCACGGTGTAGCAACACCCAGACACACACACACACACACACACAGACACAAATACATACACACAGACCGAGACACTCAAACACACGGTGAGCTTATCCTGTGAGAGTTGATTACTGCCCATCTGGTGAGAGTTGATTACTGCTAGGGTCACCAAAAGAGCGTAGCTGTTGTGGTTTACACATGAATGCATCACTCACCGTGTGAACTTTGAGGTCACATCGGACCGGAACGCATTGAAATCCCACGAAACTACAGTATGTGGTCCTGTAACTACAGTAAACCACCTGGGAAAAGGGTCCTTATTGATATTGAGTATTGATATAGAGCTTCACTTTAATTAGTGCAATTACTGAAAGTGTAGGTAGATAATACATTGTCAAACATGCAAGTCAAGAGCCTTATATACTCTACATTTACATAAACACTATTTACATACTGTACATTGTGTTTCAGTCTCGAAAGACAAAACTGGGCTCGGGCAAAAGGCGTTCATCTTTCTGTTTCAGTGCTGGGAGGTGATGCGACCCGGTCCAGACCACTGAGCGCACCGGGTGGAACACTTCTCCTTATCTGTCACTGTCTCTGCCCTCGCTTCTCCGTTTCACTTTCTTACCCGGCTGTTTGCGTTGGAAGCAGAACACGCGAGCGTGTGGGCTTTTCATCACACGGTCCTGACATGATGTGCCGAGGTCTGTCCTGTCTGTGCTACGCTTTGCAACTGTTGTGAATCGCGTTCTCGTTTGGTTTCCCTTCCATTTCACCCCGCTGGCTTGGTGACTGGCTCTCTAGCTCGCTGTTTGTCCAGTGCACAACATGCCAACATGTCAGCGCTCAAGGATCTGCAACACTGATTATTACGACTGTGGTTTTAACGTTCGTGGAGTCAGTGGTGAAATGTTGAAATCCCCTCTTTTTTGATCTCTGGTATTGATTACTTAATTCCTACATGCAAACACAAACCAACCGCAAGATGCTGCATGATGGCACCATCATCATCCTATACACCCACATGACACACACATATATACACACACACAACTACACACCTTCCCTCCTTGCAGTTCTGCCTGTCTGTTTCCCTCCAATTTACAAGATAAAGACACCAAATTAATCCCTTAGGTAACGATATCTGGTCGCCCTGTACATGAAACGCATGTAAACCACATTTCCCAGCCTATTCGTTGAAAATAACACCGGTTTATGTTTGAACGTGCTTTGCCATTACCCCGCCACCTGATATCGTACTGTAGGTTTCAAAACGGTGTAGCTGTACACTCTGTTCAATCGTTTCAACCTGACCAAAAAGCTGTGTTTTCCCCCTCTGTGACTAAAGTCAGAGGTCATCTGTAATATGTAACTCGCAAACTCCCACTGGATTCCACATTGAGACAAATAGCTCTTTTCATGACGCTGGGGAATATAAACCTAATGAGATCAAAGATGGGAAACTCGACCTCCACCGTTAAGAGACCTCATATCTCGGTGCCCTTTACCCTGCCCTGCTTGCTATGCCTTTGTCTTTATCGGTCCTCTCCTTGTAGCTTGGTGGCATATTACCCAACATGTAACTCTCCCGTAGATATTATGAACCGTTTGGAAAGGCCCTCTTTTGTTCTACTCTGACTTTCCTCAGGGATTGCATCATCAGCTCCCAGAGTGTGGTCATCACACGATTGAGCTCAAATACAAGGCCAAATAAGATTATGAATAGGTCAGGGCAGGAAAGGATGGAGGAAGGAAGGGCAGAAGGAAGGCGGGAGGGTACAGGGAGGCATCAAGGGAGGGAGGAAGAGAGGGAAGGAAGCTATTGTGAGAGAATGAGAAACTGTGTTTCTCCAGTCACAAGCGCACCTCTATAATCTTTAAGTAACTAAAGATTCCGGCATTTCATAAATCTAAGCTTAACTGTAGAAATGAAAGAATTAAACATGGCTCATTTCCTACTACGCTTGTTGCCTCAGTGGATCCTTTCAGACAGTTTGACCTTTGATCCAACAAGGCAACAATGAGACATTGATGCCATGGCTGTGTTCACAGGTTAACAACCGTGTCAGTTCATTCACATTTCTTCCCTCTTCATCGTATCCATGAAACTGGAAATGTGTAAATAAATAGATGATGGTGTAATCATGAAAGGAGTTTATTTACATTTTACTGTATTTGTATTTACTATTCATGGCCATGTGGATCACATGATGAATGGCTGGTGACCATTCACATGTGACTTAGCCACAATATAAATATAAAAACACAATTTGGATGATGATTACTCTACTCTACATGACTACTAGAAGTATATCCCAACAACCTGACTTAAAGTCAAGTGATTCACAGCTGGGTAATTACAACAATGAGGAAGTGATGACGGGCCTTTGTTTTTATGTATTTATTTATGTATTACTCATACAGTAGAAAGAGCTCATATCCCGAATAGTGTTGTACATGAGGGAGGCAACTGCTAAAACATCAGGTACCTGTTGGAACTGATGTCATATAGGAAGTTCTATAACAAGAACTGCTATCCCACTCTGTTATCACACACTGGGGCACATGTGACTAAAACGTACGTATTCTATTCAACCTTTATTTAACCCCGTAACCACATTATCTGAGATGCAAATTCTAAATGTAAATATTGTAAATTGTAAATATTTCAGCACTTTTCTGGATAGCAAGCAGGGTTTCGCAGCAAATTTAGAGTATATCTTCAAAAAGCCTACGCAACTTCTACATCTCCTGAGGAGCCTAAATAGTTTTGCTGTAAGAAAATAAATATTAGAGTTGATGTATACAAGCCTCATTGAAAATGGGACTTTTAATATTTCAGCTTGGTGAGGAAACCTCAGGGCCAAGAATATGAGTTAATTGGCAGTCAGTGTGATACATGTGACACACCAGCCAAAAGGCTCCAGGCTGTTTACAAACCCCTTTTTAATGAAATTGATAAGCCGTCATCTGGGAAGTGCTATAGAACGTTCAAAACAACAAGAAATGTATTCAAGAAGTGTTTTATCCCGTATGCCATTGTCTTATTCAATTCTTAACGTAAATCTCTCCCACATCGCCACCAGGAATCGCCCTTTTCTGTAAATATGAACTGGAATATGTACTGGAAGCTCTTGTGGTGTTTATGTATTTAGTGTATCTTGTTTCTAATTCTACCGCAAAGTGTCTATTTTATTCAGTGAAATTCAAAAATCTCTTTGTCATAAGAGGCCTGACTAAGAAACCGGCATACATGTCAAACACGACAAACAACGTAGAACAGCACTACCAAGGCCAAACGAAACAAAGGCACTGGTGTTGTGCACATGTGATGAAGTCAGCTCTAGATCCCTGTTGGAACTGATGTCAGTCTCTGCACTTGAAATAAGAGTTGCTTCTCCTAAATCCCGGTCTTATCGAGCCAACAAGCCAAGACAAATCTATTTATAAAGTGCTTTCAACCAAACAGATGGATCATGAAGTGCTCTACAGCAACAAAGGAACAACGTATCACAGTCACAAACCGTGCACAGGGACAGTGTACGACATAATAAGCAAGTAAGTGAAACTTTATTCCTACAGCGACCTTTTAAAAGTTTACAAAGCGCCTCACAAAAAGAGAATAGAAAAGAAAGAAAAGACACGAAAGACATAAAAGGACACACGGTAACAAAACGACTTTACCGTAAGAAGAGACAATCCCTTAAAAGCGATCTTAAAGTAACACAATCATACACATATATAAAGTAAAACACATGCAACATCAAATATTTACAAACCCCATTTAGATAAGGAGACAAAAACCTATTAAAAAAAACACACACAAGTTTTAAAAAACATACATACACACAAATCATAACCAAGTAAAAAGACGAAACCCATTCAACCACTTTTCATAAAAAGGCCAGCCTATATTTAGGAGCTGCTTCAAATAATCGACAGTCTCGGCCGCTCTAATCGGTTTGGGGAGACGATTCCAGAGAGTTGGGGCTGAAACTGCCTCAGTTTTGAATCTGGAACTGGGGATGACAAGCAGACCTTGATCGGAGGACCTGCGTGACCTCGCAGGCCTATATAGAGTCAGCAGCTCACATTTAAGGCCTTGTAAGTGATTAAAATAATCTTTACATTGATTCTGATCTTCACGGGCAGCCAGTGCAGCGAGGCGAGGGTTCAACTGCTGAATGTTCCAAGAGCAGCATCAGAGATTGTTGCATGAGAGGAACCAAATTGCCTCAAAGGAGCCTGATCACAGGTCACATCTGTCACCGTCTGACAACCGAGATATGACAACGAGGAAGTAGTATGACTAATATAGCACCACATTTGTGGTTTCCTGTTTTGCACCTGAGGGCGTAATGAAATGTCACTGCAACTGAACAGCATCGGGCCAATACATTGAGGAACAGCATGTTTTATCTTGGCACTGTCAAGGTTTGGAAAATTGTCCCAGATATTGTTCAGACGTTACAGTAAAGCATTTGTGCATTCGTAGTTTATGCTGGGATTTCTTTTTATTGATGAATGAGTGAAGTGTGTTCGCAAATAACGTGTTACACAATGTCGAAAATAATAGTGTGTAGGTGAAGGGATCCGATATACTGTAGAATGCAGTTTTGTTTCATCTCTGATTTCAATGGGAGGTGGCGCCACCATGTGGTCAGCTGGCAGCTCACAGTAAAACAAAAATAAATACATAAATACATTTAAAAAACAGTCCAGCTTTAGCTTTAAAATAATGATCATGCCTTTTAATTACTCATTCGTTTGCTTGCCATTCTAGAAATTATACCACCACAATGTGTTATTTCATTTGATAAATTACACAAGCATACAGCAGTGAAACAATGTATTCATACCCCAGACAGTCACAGTTTACATTCATAAACATTTAAAAATAAAAACATAGTTTAAAGGCTCAAAATGAAACTTCACATATTTTCTTGAATGAAAACCAACTGGAATACTGTACAGCATAGACTGATATAGAGGTTAGACTGATATATTGGTTTGCTGATATTGGCCTTTCAATATCAGATATCAGCCGGTCAGTGTTGCCCAGTGCCGATATGATGGAGGTGATTTTACTCAGCAGTGCTTTATGGAGCTGCTAACCAACCTAAAACCTTCCTTAGTATGGGTTTCAATGGAGAGTCTCCCATGATGCTCTAAATGATGATTCTGAGACTTTTCCACCTTGCCAAGAATAAAACATTTGAATCCATTTGATTTGAAGTGGACTTTTTGGCATGAAAATTGTCAGATTTAAATATACAGCACAATATATTGGCACAAAATGTCGGCAGATTAGTTCCAAACATATTGGTATCGGCCTTCTAAGCCCCGCGCAGGTCGACTAGACTCTCCTCTCTTGTATAGTATCTAAGCCTGGAGACTCGGCGCTAGAGGAGCTGATAGGCCCCCCAATATGTGTTCTGTGGCCCCCTTTGATAATCAGTTGTGATACTTAATCTGACACTGTCTCCCTCATGGAGCCTGACGGTCTTGGCCACCGACACGGAGCCCTCTCTCTCGCTGGGGAAGACCGACTCGAGCGGCCTCCGCACAGCTTTGTCAAACCTGGCATTCTTATACAGAGTCACGGTCCTTTTCTCACTGGCGTCTGTCTTTTCCCGCTTGTTGAAGGTGACGTGAGCGTAGAAGAAGTAGAGGCCGTCCTTTGTGCTGTGGATGGAGTTGTTGCGCAGGACGAGGGAGCAGGAGTCACAGGAGGAAATTTCAGTGTCATTTTGCCAAGAGCGTTGATCGGAACCTGACAGGTAGGAGATCAGACAAACCTTCATTTAGGCATTCGGCAATAAAAACGTTCTCACTCTCAACTTGTGCGTTAAAACTTTAGACAATGACACAATGAGGCCTCCTTGGTTTAAATTGCACTTTCACAATACTCCAATCAAAAAGGCCTTTTGGACCATTCATATCATCACCACAGGCTGACATAAAGACATCAGATAAACAAAGTTGATCTTAAAATACATTTCTAATTTCCTTTCAGCGGACAGACGAACATCCCCTGACAAATCGATGTCTGTTGCTGTGGGCTGTAATTATGCCTTCTTGTGTTTCGCCCACGTTAGAGCTGCGCTATGGGTTTGCTGTGGTTTTCGGAAACCCACTTCACACACGAAGAAGACAGTGTGGTGGGAGGAACACAACACATGAGACTGGAAACATGACGGGGCTGTATCTCTCTCAGTCTAAGCAGTGGTTTAGCCCGTCTGTGGGTGCATGTGTGTGTGTGTGTGTAGTAATTGTTTTGATCTCTTAGATATACTAGAGAGTGACAAACAGAGTATAAACATATGCTATTGTGCGAAAAGAGGAACGCAGAAAAGGCGCTTAATGGAATTCAGCAAGGAAGTAGAGACATCTTGTTGTGAACCAATCAGAAAACACCCGTATGATTGTATGAACAAACTTGTTTGTGTTTAGGGCTGTAAAAAGCTATAACTCTTGGACTTGGTTCAGGTCTACACATATATATTTTGGTTTTGGGTTCTGTCAGCCTGAGCTCAACATTTCAGTCAAAGTCAAGCTCTATAAACAATACAACCACAGACAGCTAAAATATCGAGGAAGTGCACTCACTCATAGTCAGCTGGATGAATGAGAAAGGGGCACCTGAAAAGCAACATCATACACATTTTACTTCCTGGTTTACAGTACATAGTTGTAAATACCAGTTCTCCCACTTTTCTCTTTCTTTTTGTGTAATGAAGTTTTGGAAAGTTTGGTGCTCTTTGACCCAATACAATACATATAATAATTTACATTACTCTACGTCAATGCAACCAGTTTTAGTATATGTGGAAATCTTTTATTTATTTATAAACGTTAAAGATTTATAAGATTACACTTTGCTTACCTTTTGACTTGAAGGGAGCAACAAAAGGAGTTGGAGGGACATCCTGCGGTTTCCATGTAGAGACACCATCCTTGAAACGATAGAAGATAAAGCATCACCTAAAGATCATCATCGTCGTCGTCATTATATCACCGTCATCGTCATCGTCATCATCATTTGTCACCATGACTTTGTGACAGATTACATATCATGGGATTATTGTAATCTCATTAGAAAACCTGAACTCTTAAACCCAGAATCCTGGTGCAGATATTTCCTTGGCCTACTATATAAATCATGATGATGCTGCCACCTAGAGGCATTTGCAGGGAATGTTCACAGCTTAAAGGAATAGTTCACCCAAAAATGAATATTTTGTCATTACCTACTGACCTCAGTTGAAACACTTGTGAAGTTCATAAGTCAATATAACACACTCTCTCTACTTGGCTTCTGAATCATAACTGCAATACACAATAGTTATTGAAATCCGGACAAATCAGATTCAAGCTTATTTTTTAAATCCAATTTGATTGCTTTACTGATTATAATGTCCAATTTCAGGCAATCATTACTTTGTACCAGATGACACTTAAAGCACCCCACCCCACCCCTGAATGTGAATATACTCCGCAGTATTTACTGTGTGGCAGATGTACTTACCTTTTCAGTTGAGCTTAGTTTGACTGAAGTCAGAACTGCAGCCATAACCACCATGGCCACGGTGAGGAGGCCACACCACACTTGCATTTGCAGGTACTTAGGGCACTTTGACTGACCCCCCATTCTGTCAAACACATACACACACACACACACACACACACACACACACACACACACACACACACACACACACACACACACACACACACACAGACACAGATGACTATACTATAGAATTCACAGTGCTTCACATGTAACCCGTACAACCTCCCAAAAAGGTCCCATGAGCTGTGCCAGAATGATTGCGGGTGTTTCCCCCTTTAACCACAGTGCGGCCTGCCGATATGCAGTTTGGGGTTTGCTTGTTTGTTTGTAATGACGTCGACTGAAACTGTCGCTGATTGTTAAAAGGCCACTGGTCCTGTATAGACTACTCATGAACTGTCTCAACAAGTGGCTGTCAATCCGAATATTTCTGAAGAAACTGTATTATACTGGATAGTATACAGATACTTTCCAGTAGCATGCTTTGCTGTTACTGGTACACACATAATGCTATGCTTTACATACCACATATGATATATTTAGTAACAAGCGTAACACATTTGGTACAAGCGAAGGGATTGGCCACCCCTTCATGATTCAGTCGTTATACTGTTGGAGAAACAGTTGAACTGCCCTTTCACGATGAACTGTAAGAGGAATATCGAATGATTTTCCAATGAGCACAAAGTCTCTCCATTTGTATGATGTGGCAGAAGACTATTAAGAGGAATGACAATTATAATATTGCAGCATCTATTAAGATTTGTGGTTCACTGGATCAATCAGACATCTACAGTCGAGGCACAGTAACGTCACATCCAACCAAATCCCAATGAGTCTGAATCAAACATAGTATGTTATGCACCGTTATGAACAGTACATCGAATTGTATGTGTAGATGGGGGAAAGCACATGCTCAAAGATGTCAATATTTTGAATTGGACCATCATTTTATGAGCATGATTTTAGTCTGTCTTGGCCCTGAAGAGATAATAAAATCATGATCCAATTCAATCCAAGTATCTTTCAGCATTTTCTTTCCCTATTCTACAGCTTCAGGAGTTAAGCATCGCAGAGCCTTAACAGTTTTTTGTCTTGGCTGTGAACTCTATTGATAGACCACTGAATAAAAACATAACAGGGTCACAATTTGTCAGATGTATAACCATAATATAGGATATTTTGTTACACCGTTTGATAAAGGAACCAAACGAATTCGCTAACTCTAATCTTGACTCACCTGGTGTGTGTTGAAGTGTCAGTGTCCAAAAGCCTCCGTCTGCTGTGTCTCTTTGAGAGACATGTTAGATTGACAGGGTTTTCCCTTTGACATGAGCTTATTGTTCAGATGAGATGGAGTTTTTTTCTTCTGTAGAGAAAGTTGTGGTTAGACAGAGAGGAAGAGGGAGGCTGAGGTGTAGGTGGCTCCACACGAGGACTGCAAAGTGTATCGCACCGAAACTGAAACTCATCAGCTAGGGACTGGTGTTTGGATTTTTGAAACCAAAATGCAGTTTCATATAGTATATCTGTGATGTTGACCTGGAACTGGGGAAAAAACGTGTCAAACCCCAAAACAAGTGTAAAAACAAGTGTCAAATTGGTTCATCAGTTGTTGTTGCATTAAATATTTCCCCACAAATGGGAAGGGAGAGGATTCAACGTGACAAATAAGATCCATAGACATATATTGCAGTGACATAAATATACCTATATGGTGGTACGGTGGTACGGTCCCACTCTGACACACTAAAGCATGTAGTGGGCGGTTTGTGATTTCCCATGATTATAGGTCAGTGTCAGTGAGTTCAACATGCAGACAAATACCACAGGGACTTTTTCTTCTCACCATAACACATGCATTTGATCTGAGATGAATACGTTGGCTATCTCGTTTGTGTTCAAAGTCCCAATAATGCGGCTCATTATGGCACCACTGTTGAAACGCTGTCGCCCCACTACTGGCTTTCTTTACATGGATACTTTTCCTCTCCACATTTGTGGTATGTCTGTGGTATAATACTGCTGAAATACTATTTGAGCCAAATGTGGAATGGATTGATGGCAAGAGGAACACAGTTATTTCAAATAATTGGAGATTGGAGACAGAATGGACTACCTGATGTGAAGAGAGAGAGAGAGAGAGAGAGAGAGAGAGAGAGAGAGAGAGAGAGAGTCATCTGGGGTTACAGTGAATGGCTGTCTGCATTATCTATGAGGGGCGACGGCTCATTACTGGCTCTAAGCGACAGGTTGAGGTTGGAGAACTGTACACCTGAACCTTTTACACCTCAATCCTGTTAAGGGTGACCAAGCAAGTTTACGCTCCATCTTAATTTACCCGCAAAACAACATGGGAATCTTTACAGTACGCCCGTAATTTCAGCAACTGCGTGTAATTACACTGCCATGGAATATAACACACGCGGTGACAACCATGGTAGTTTCCGGATAAACAATTACGGAAACATTTTAAACCCCATTTTCCCCCAAATGGTGAATTATAAACGATTATACCAGATTTGTAATACCGGACCTGAGGTGGGAGAGCAGCACTGACATAAATCTTTCTTTATTTCTCTCTTTCTTTCTCTCTTTCTGCTGTTAGCGTGATGACCACGACTAACTCAGCTTACTGTTCAGTGTAATTCCACATGAACCGATACAGACAATGTTCAACAATAATACGAACACTCAGGATTTGAAGGGAGAAAGAGGGCAGAACTATTTATCATCCAGAGTTTAACGCTGAGTATTTAAGACCCACTCAAAACAAGCTGAATTATTGATGTCGGTGGAGGGAGGGATGGAGGGATGGAGGGATGGACGGAGGGACAAAAGAATGACTGGCATTGATAAATGGAGCAAGAAATAAAAGACGAGAGGGAGAGATCGTTGGTTGAACACACAAGAAAGACACAAAACTAGAGGATAAACTGCTACTTTAGACACAACAAACACACACTAAACACACACTGAACACACACTGAACACACTCGCACTCACTCAAACGCCACACACAGACATAATAAACACATGGTAAACAGACAGGAACACACAGGAACAAAGTGTTTCACCTCCGGGGTGTATTCCTGGGGGATAGGGCCGGCTGGGGG